>PGWS01007477.1:0-21436 GCA_002896235.1 Cicer reticulatum
ATATTATCTCCCTTTTGAAATATAATAATTATCGATTTTTAAAATAAAAAATTATTTCTGTGAATTAATAATAATAAGAGACGTAAAATTGTAAATAAGCATAAATTCTTTACATAAACAACATAGTAAACAACACATCTAAAAATATACTATATTATACCGGTCTTACAACCTTCGTCAAGGAAATTTATACTATATAATTTGATATTACAAGATATATTTTTTTTATTCAAAATATTGGTGTTACCCTATATATTATATATATGGTGGTTTGTTAAGGACATTTGTTACTCCTGCCGGGTCCACCAAAGTAAAAGTGACTCCCCCACGCTTTACTCAACTCATATTCTATACTATAACAATTTGGGGACTGTACTAGAAGTTTAGGTTCAGGCAACGAAGTTAATCGGCGATTATCATCCAGAATCAGACAATTTCTGAAGTATGCAGCTTTTCTAAAACCCTCCTCAGGAAAATAAGTCCACTGAGCACATCTGTGTGGATTTGAAGTGTGATATTCCGCTCACCTTCTTTTGCGAGTCCACTGAGTCTTCTCCAACACAAAATGAATCTTTCAGGTTTATTGCAGTAATATCGTTTTAAGTTGGGTCCTCTAGAACCAAAGAAGATGGCCAATATCCAATTTTTTGATGGTAATCCGCGTCCCCAAATTCAAGCCACCAATTCCCATTATTCTACGGATCCTTCCAATATAAAAACAATCAAAGTATAATGGGCGTTTAATTAAACTCTTTTGATTTGAGACAATGTTATCTCAATCATTGGAGAAAGCCACACCATGTTAATATGTAACATGAGAACTGAATTGGGTCAAAAAGAGGAAAATAAAGGTACCAATGTTGTGAGTGAAATATACAAAATAATAGGATTATGTTATAACCGAAAGAAAAAGAAAAAAATGTCAAGCTCAAGAAATTTAAAATATATTTAATTGTAAAAGGAAAGGAAAACGGTGATTTTAAAGTGTTGTGAAGTATATGGAAGACGCACGTTAAGTTTAGTTAATGATTCACAAATTATCATTATACTCGTAGAACCTAATCAATTCATCGCTTTATACTGCTCATTTATTTTGCCTTTCCAAAATCAATTTTTATGCTGTGAAAATGTTTTAATTACCTTTCTTTGTTTCTTCTATAATCTATAAAATAACAAAATAAATAACATTTGCTTACCATTTATCATATATTTTTCAACATTTTCTTATTTGATAAATATGCGTACGATCCACTTGAATCATAGTGTTACTTCACGACAAATTTGATATAATCTATACTAAAATAGCCATATAAGAGTAGAATTGTAAAAAATATAAGTTAATAATATTCACACATAATTGGAAGAGTATTCCCTCAAAATAAAAAATAAATATTGACGGTAGCAACACTTACTTCAATAAGACAATATTCTGTTTAGAATGAATAAAATATAAGCAGCAAAAGTAGTAGTTAAAAAATTAATGTAATTGATTAAGAATTTAATTTAAATACGTCAATTTTCAAATTATCGATTTATTTATATTTTATTTCATATTGTATATTTTATTCTATAATATATACATAAGTAAATCATTTGTAAAATATTCTTTCGTTAAAAGTGGTTTATTGAAAATTTCATGAAAGTGAACCAATAAACCAATTATGTAACAAAGTTTAACTTCCCCGTCAATAGTAAAAATCCTCTATAATTAAGGTGAATTTGGTAATTTCAGCTGAAAATTACCTTCCAGATTGAAAAGGTAATAGATAGTTGTGGGCCATTGAACGTAGAAGCTGAAGGAATTGCTGCTCCAATTACATGTTTGCTGCTAGTTTGAACAAAAGCTGAGCATAGCAAATTGTAGCACCCCGTTTGTTTATATGAATCCGTCTGCAATTATTACTATTATCATTTTCTTTTCAATAAAGTATTTGAATTTGTGTCAAATATGTTGATTATGGTAATGAGATAGGAGTAGGGCATAGTTATTTTTTCTCTTAACACGATTAGATTATATAAATATAAAATATATTGTTCGTATACATAAAATAAATTTAATAATTTTTTAGTTTGTTGGTTGAAACTTAAGACTACTAAGATTAAGTTGTTAGCTTTTCAACTGAATATTGAGAGTATACTAAGATTTAAAATATATATTTGTTGAATTATGAAATTATGACTAAAGAGAGAATATACATATCAAGCTCGTTGACTTACTCATTAATTTACTTACCGTCCAATTAAATAATAATCGCGGGCTGTTGTCAACTCATTAGAACCTCGGATAGACCTACATAAAAATTATTTGAATATAGCTTAATGTGGCTAAAAATTAAAGATAAGAATTAATACATTAGATCGGATAAAAGGTAAACTGGGTGAAACCAAAATGAATGCATTAAGAAATTTTTGAAAGACCAATTAAAAAAATGTGACTGTAAAAAAATACAGTACTATTTAATGTAAATAGTGTTCGTAAAGACAAGTTAAGTGCAAAAAATTTATATCTTAAATAATCATTAACTTAAGTGATGTGAAAAAAAATGTTGACTTAAAAATTCGTCATAGCTTAAAAGTTTTATATAAATAAGTTAAAATCTTATACTAAATAAGTTTACCCTAATAATATAAGGATTGTGAAAAAGTAATGATAAAGTAATTAATGAAAGTAATAACATGCTGCAACCAAGCTCAAAGGGTGGTTAGATCTTTCTCCATATAACCATTGACATCCAAATTGAGCCAAACAAATTCGTCTGGAATTTCCTTGTGGTGGACAACACGTTTTGGAAGCCGTTGCTCCACTATAATTTACCGTACACAAACCCAATTGCATGCCTGCAATAAGAAGACCTTTGTTATTTCATTTTCAATATATTTAGTATAAGGTATAGACAACATTATAGCTATAATTCCACATACAACAATTTTTGCAAGATCAATATAGAACATACACTCTTTTTATAGGTAAAATGATAACAACAATTAAACAAGGAACTAGAAAATTATGTGACCATTTGAAATTGAAAGAATGCCTCATTTTCATATTGATATTGCTTAAAAAGATAAGAAATTGTTTATATGCTTTTCATGATATGTTTATTTTGGTTCAATTTGAAGATAAGGAGGATTGATACTATTTATGTTCGTTCATATGATAATACTTAAAGTAAAAAAAGAAAAAATCATTTGAAATTCTCTTATAGTCTGAATTTAATAATTATTACAAAAAGTATGATGAAAAATGAAATTTAATACCAGTACTTGCCTTGACCAATCTCCATTATCGTTTATGTTAACTAATTGTTTTTCTATATACATTTACTTTTACCTAAAAATGAATAACAAGAAACCGAGAGAAAACTCGTATATATATATATTGCTTGATACCTCGTGTCCATTATTGCATTGGAGCACTTACTAAATTATGAATTTTCTCCCCAATGTGGTCAATAGATTCAGCTCTTAACAAGTCCTGTTCATTGTTCTTTCTAATTGGAAATTGTTCCTTCGGCATGATTCACACGACTAGGTCACAATGAAACGATATCACTCATAATTACCTTCTCATATTAAATTTACGGCTTTCGGGAGGATCCTAGTATATATATAGTATTCATGAATAATTCTGGATTATAAATGTTGAATATTAAAGCTTCATTTGCTTCCCAAAAATATATTTTTTTCAATTTTCTTAATCAATTGAAAATATAAGGAAATACCAATATTTTATGTCCTTTCAATAAAGGATGATCAAAAGCGGGTTGTTCATAGGATCTAACACAATCTATGATATCACCATCAGGACTCTGTAAAAATAAACACAAACGTAAATTACATAAACAAAATACAAGCATATAAGTTAGCTCCATAACTTAAATGTTTGGATCGATGAAGTAATCAAAGAAAATTATAAACAACTCCAATGCTTCAATTAAGTAATTGCTTATTTAAATTTGTGTTATTTTTATAATAATAAAAAGTTTTAGGGTTAAAAGTAAAAATATCAAAAATAAAAGGAGCTCACCCAAATTTTTAAAATAGAAGAATTTGACTTTAATTCTACGAAAATTCTCTTATAAAATCTCTTCATTGTCAAATGTATTTATTGGGAATTATAAATTTTAGAAAGTTTTGGGATAAAAGTTTTGTTCAATATAATTAAAAGCAATCCAAAATGAGAATCTTAAAAAATGGGTCAATTGAAAATTCAAAATATTGAGGAACCAATTTGCAAAATATGAGAAATAGGACCAATATGATATTTATGACAAACATGATATTTATGGACCCAATTAGCTTTTTTTTTTTTAAATATAGAAACTAATTATAAATTTGAAAATAATTAGGAACTAATGAGTAAATTGTTCCAACATATAGTAATTCTAAGGACCAATTTAAGATCACAAAAAAGAATTAAAATCATAGTTTTTACATTATTTGAAATGCTTTAAATTTAATTTGAAAAACATACATGAATTGTCTTAACAGCGGGTTTGTTGATCTGCTTAAGACGATTTGCTATTGTCTCCTTCAACTGTTGAATTTTTTTTTCTTGTAAAAAAGTTTGATTGACTAATTGATGACCGTTCGTGTTTAATGAATAAATAGGACAAATCAAATAAACAAAGAAAATAAAATGTATGAGGAGGAAAATGATCGGAGAGCTAAAAATCTCCATGTTTGGTTTCTATGCGTGTGTTTGTCCAAAGAAATTTTTGATTACTGTTATATATAATCACTGACTATGAAATTAAAATAAAATGTTAATATTTTTGACTCAAAACATATTTAATATATAAAATTTTAGAATCACTTAAATATTTTCTTTCTAAAGTAATAATTAAAATAAAATATTCAAGTCAAAAAAAATTAATTAATGCTTTTTAATTAATAACATATTTTTTCTTAAATGTAGTATTAATAAATTTATTTAACGTAATATGTGAGAAAATAGTTTTGGATATGGTCAACTAGTCAAGTACCAAATTAATTAAGACAGAGATCTTCATTAAATTTATTACTCACTAAATATGATATTAAATAAAAATATAACTGAAAAATAATTAAAAATAATATTTATTTTAAAATAATTATTTTTATTGAATAACATTTTTGTGAGACAGATGAATTTAAGTCCTCTTTCGATGAAACCAGCACATTTCTTTTCCGAATAGGGCCATATATTGACTGGCAAAACAACACATGTTGGTAATTTAATCATATAGTTAATAAATTAATGTTGTATATATTACAGTGATAGACTTGTGTCATGGACGAGATTAATTCTTTTTTTTTTAGTAGAAAAAGTTTGAATACTTTCACCGAATTTTTATATATATATTTAATATGTACATAGTGATTTTATTGATTATGCTTGATGCTGAAACACTACCAATGATAAATTATATCATATAATTCAATTGTTCGCATTATGAATTAAACTAATTCAGAATTTCTATATATATTATTCAAACTAAAATTTATCTAAATTCGAAAATAACTTGTCTTCTACCTTAAATTGGTATAGAGATGAAAACAAATTTAATGTATATATTCATATGCATTATTCTAGATCATATCAAAAACCAACTTAACTTTTAATATCAGATGTTGATTTAAAAGGGTGAAGGTTATAGAAATATCAAATATTGATTTATTCATATATGTGTTAGCAACAATATCAATGCAACAATGTAGAAATTAAGACAAATTATTGATTTATTAAATCGAAAAGTAACGAAGAAATAAAGGATACTAATCAGTCAAAGAAAAACTTAACAAGTTATTATACAATTAAAGTATCATGAAAAAAATTTGGAAATGAGTAGAGGAACACTTTGAATCAACCATACTTTGCAAAATATGTATAAAGAATAGCTCATCTAATTAGGAAGATTTCCTGATATAAGGGATGAGTGAATTGGCAAAAACAAAAGTTTCTCATAAGTTTAGATCTCCACACTTTTTTTTCTTTCAAAGTGTAAAAGACGTTCGAAGAAAATTAATATAGATATTTCTAACTTGCAAAGCTTTTTGAACGCAATTACATGAGACAAAAGTCTAGTTTCTTGTGGATTAAAGAACCTTGGATATCAATGTATTTGTAAAAGAATTTACTAATGGACCACACGTAGCAAGGAATTTATGAGCAACATTATTTGAATAACGGATCTAAAGTTTTGGTCGATAATTTAGTTGTGATTTATGCAGCTATATTTTATTTAAATGGTTGTGTTTTGATGATTCTTCAATTTTTAATAGGTTACATATTTCTTAGTTCTTGCAATTATAATTATTTTTTATCTTTGATTCTTATAAATTTTTTTATATGTTTTGTATCCCTAGAAATATAATTTTATTTTATAATAGCCTTTCATCCAAATTCCCTTACAAATTTACACCATTAAATATAAATTAAAATTAAAACATATTTTTTTTAATCAAAAAATAATCTCCAATATAACTAATTATAATATCTTTTAAACTTAAATTAACCCCACATGTTTCATTCTTCTTCTCTAAAACACCCTAAAATTAATCGCAAATATTTCATTCTTCTCCCCCCCAAATGGTTCATTTTTCTTCCCTAAAAAACTATAATCCTACATAAATTAGGATAGAAAACGTGAAATATAAGCTAGCGATTGGAAATTAGTTCAAAACGATGAACTGATTGTTTCCGTTATCAATGAATTGAATTCTGATTCATCAATCATCACATCAAATCATTTTTCAATTCCAACTAGCATTCTTAATTCGATTTCCAATAGTTCCGGTTCCACCAAGAATCTGATCAAGAAATTAAAAAATCAGGCCAACCAAGAAATCCCCAAAGTTTCACCTTCAAACAATTATAATAGAAGGTAAAAACTAAAAAATTGTTGAACCAACAATTTCAAAAGAAACCAACCGATATTATCTTAATATCTTCCCTATATTTGATAATATAATAAATATGGCTATCTTGCAATTAACCTATCATTGTTGATGCTCCAAACTTGAACCAAAATTTCAAAGAAACCCATTTGAAGTTCTTAATTTTAGGTTTAAAAGGTTATAAATTTAATTATACTGGTTTATTTTTAGGTTAAAACAATTATAAGTTTTAATTATATTTAGGTTTAACGGGTGTTACAATTTTTGTATAAGGAAGTTGGATAGAAGAACTATTTTAAAATAAATTATATTTGTAGGATGTGAACCTAAACATAAAAGTTTACGAAGGACCAAATTAAAAAACGGTTATAATTGCAAGGACAAATACCTATTTTAACCTTTTTAATATTTAAAAATGTTCTCGAATTAGAAAAGACTTTTGAAAAATCTCATTTTATCATGCATATATATTAGATACATGTTATGAATATGTTGAAACATCACGCGAGATACATCAAAAACTTTTCTTAAGTAATTTTTAACTTAATAAACCAACTCATATGTTTTCAAATGGATTTATAGATGTCATGAATCAATCCAGATATGAGACAATTAAATCGATTCACGTGATCATGTGTGAATCGATGCAATTTCAAAGAGTTTGGTAAATCAATTTACAACTCTGTGATGAATCAACTTACGTAGTTCAATTTCAAATCTTTGAGTATTTGAATCGACTCATGTACTTGTGAATCGATATTGAATCAGTATTTTTTTTTTTTATAATTACAAATAAATATTTGATTGTGTTCCATTGTATTTTTACTAACAACAATTAATATATCTTTTAAATCTTGCAATCGCATTCAAATGATTAATCCCAAAATTCTCTACATAACTTTCTCTCTCTTTCGTCATTCTAACCACATTTTTTTCTTATACTATAATTTGATAGATCATATTTTCTTATTAGTTTAATGATATATAATTGTTGTGCACAGACGTTAAGTGATGGATTCCACTAACTCAACGAATTATTTTTTCAATTATCCTTCTAATTATAACCATGCAATAAAATATTTACCTTTCACTTAAAATGAAATCTTTTGCAGTCGAGTAAGAAGAAGAGAAAAATAAAAAGAGGAAATTATGATTAGGGAGAGGGAGAGTCGAGAAAGAGAAAAAGAATAAGAGTGGGAGTGAGAGGTGGGTTTAAACATTTTCCACCATCAAGATCAAGGTCAACTGGAAATTCCACCATCATCTATTTAAAATAATCACCAATATAGATAACTCTAACTCTAAAATCTCTCTAGAATGTGTTGTTAATTTTAAATTGATTTGTATGTTGGGATATGTAAATTCTTTATTTCTCTTATAATCTTGCAAGTTAGGTAAGCGTTTTGATTCTTGTGCCTATATAGGAAATAATGAGTATGAATTTAAGTAAAATATTTTGATGCTTCCGTGTGACTTTATATATATTATATATATATATGGAATATATATATATATAGTATATATATATATTATGATAGGTAGATATATATATATTATTATATTTATATATATATTATATCTTGTTTCATATTTTACTTAATGATAGATGCAAATGTGTTGGGTCATGAGGGGGAGGCATGAGTTTTAGAAGACTTTCGATACAAGGAGTCAGTTCTGTTAGTAACCATCAACTCCTATACCTTTGTAAGCTACGATTATAATCTAGAAGATCATCCATTTTGGAACAAGAGCAATCACAAAAGTGAGTTGAACACCACATCATAACTCAAAACCTTAAGGAAATGGGTTTATGGGTCCTCTAACTTATATATCGCACAACTATCACTTTTTTAAACAATATGACACATCTATATCACACTTGCTACATCACATAACTCACCCTAATAACCCTGTAAACACTTCTAACACACTTTTTTAAACAATATGAGACTTCTAACTCACACTTGTTTAAAAGTAATATATTAGTAATACAAATTGATATTCTAACATACAAATTGATATAAGTAATCATATTCTAACAATACAAATTGAAAAACATTAGTAATTGTTCTCAAACAAATATATTCCCCCTTTTGTCATCAAATAAAAAGAGTTGATTAGAAAAAGCACAACAAAGTAGATAAGCAAAAAAAAAAAAAAATACAAACAGAGAAAAAAATATAGGTGAACTAAAGATTGAGCTTTGTTAGGCTAGCTAAGATTAAGCCTAACGTATTCTAAATGTTCTCCTAATTCTTAGTTGTTTTGTACATAAAAGCCTTAGTTTTAGCTCTTAGTCGATCAAAATCTTCCTTTTAGACAAATTGAGAAGGATCAAACACATGGGAAAATCGAGTGGCATAATGATCCTCAGAGGCAAAAATTTTAGATCCTAAAGCAACAATAGCACGAACATCTGACAAAGGTATCTCAACCTTTGGAATGATCATAGGAAACTGCAATGGTGCTAAAGGAGCAACCACTAGTTATTCCAAATGAACATAACTAGAGAGAGATGGATCTTCACTTTATGTACCTTCTAATGTAGTTGTCAATAGTTTTCTAGATCAATTGCTATGAGCTTTCTGAAGCTACAAGACCCAAATATAGAGGATCTCAGTTTTTTGTCTGAAATAAGAAGAGTTATGATAAGCTAAACGCACTTTATACTCCATGTTGTCCCTCATCTAATTAGGGATACAAGATAAGATTTTGTTCCACTAATTAAAACTTTGTTAGGATCCAAACTCTGAGCATTCTTATTACGAATCATGGTGATTTTGGCAGTGAGAGAATTAATGAATGAATCATATTTTGGGAAACCAAAGGAAATGGATGTAATGACGTGGCCTAGATCTAGAAGGATGGAAGTGGCTAATTCAAGTTGAGATGGAGGTGAGGTAAGAGAAGGATAGTCATTAGTAATTGTTCTCAAACAAATATATTCCCCCTTTCGCGAATTGCAGAAAATGATGTTGTCTCTGTTTTGCAGAATTTCAAGCTTAAGTGTGATTGTATATTGTTGATTACTTAGCACTTGAATTTCTTACTGAGAATTGGGATAATGGCCTTCTATTTATAGGCTGTAGATGTACTTGAATGAAGGTATAAGAGCTGTTGGAGAGACTTTGCTTTTTTGACTGAAACATTATTTTTAGAATAAAAATAATACTTCTTTGAAATAGCTTTTTGACTTTTAATGGTTTAGCATTTAAAA
This sequence comes from Cicer reticulatum, assembly GCA_002896235.1. Taxonomy (NCBI): domain Eukaryota; kingdom Viridiplantae; phylum Streptophyta; class Magnoliopsida; order Fabales; family Fabaceae; genus Cicer; species Cicer reticulatum. The sequence goes on from PGWS01007477.1 coordinate 10,097, forward strand.
CATTTTTGTCCTTTCTTTGACGTTTCTTTATTGATCTTGGATGGTACATTATCTGTCTTGAGTCTTGAGTGTAGCTAGAGAAGGTTGGAGAAGAATTGCAGATCAAAACAGAGAGAAACAAAGCTGTTGTCTCTGTGCAGAAAAACGGAGAATGATTAACGTTCTTGGTTTGTCAGTTTGAACTTTCTTGAGCTTCAATAATCATTCTGGAGTTCCCGTTTTAAACGTTCTGTATTTCCTTTGTTATTGTCTTGTCATATGCCCAGATTGATCGAACTTTCTTGACATTTGATTTTTGGAGTTTGCAGACTGTCATGATTTTTGTCTGTCTTTGAGTCCTTTGATCTTTGAGACCAAATAGCCTTGAGTCTGGATGATTCCTACTTGTTCCTTGCCATGTACTGATTAGATATGAACAAATTTCCAGGGCAGACTCTTTGTTAAAGAGGTAGAAAAAGTTTGATCAACATGCTGTGATGAACTTTTTTGAAGCTGGAGATCTTTATCTGTTTTAATGTTCTTGTTGCTGTTTTCTTTCCTTTGCTTGATTATGTTCTTAATTAAATTCACTCAAAAGCACAATTTAAATTAATATAACATTTAGAATCATAATTAATATTCTTAATTAACTTTTTGTTTGTTTTCATCAAAATATTAAATTGAGATTTTGTCTCAACAAAGCATTCTCAATAATCATGCCCTCATCTTGATATTTTATAATGGCAGCGATGGTTTGTTGAGTAATTTTGATGGGAAGCCCTAACATCGTACTTGAAACTTCTCCATCTTTGTTAGCATCAGCAAATCTCTAAAACTCCTTAAGTAGAATGACCAAAACAACAAATTGATCTAGGTTAACTCAAACCAACCAACACCAACAAAATATTTAATAAAATTGAACACGTTTTTAACGAGGTTTGTGAAATCTTTGACTAGGAGATTAGATTCTCACCTAGGAATGTACAACTTCGACTAGTGTTTTTCCTTTCTAACTTGGTTCCAGAATAGTCAGCATCACATAAGCTTACTAACTGTACTCAGATGATGACTTATAATACATACAAAGATTACTAGTACCTTTTAGTTGCCTAGAAGCATATGCTACCACCTTCCCATCTTGCATAAGTATTCCACCTAATCTTGAACCACACGTGTCACAATAAACTACAAAGTGTTCACTCGGGTCAAGTAACACTAAGATCGGTGCAAAAGTCAATCTTTTCTTAAGCTATTGGAAACTATTCTCACAATGGGTATCCCACACAAACAATTCCGCTTTTTGGATCAACTTAGTTAAAGGTAAAGCCAACTTGGAGAATCCTTCTATGAACCTACAATAATAATATGTCAATCCTAGGAAACTCATAATCTCAGTCACTGACTTAAGTACTTTCCATTTTAATACGCTCTCTACCTTGGCAGGATCAACAGCTATTCCACCTCATGAAATTACATGTCCTAGGAAACTTACTTGCTTTTACCAAAATTCACACTTAGACAACTTGCCAAATAATTGTTTCTCCTTAAGGGTTTGCAAGACTATCCTTAAATGTGCGCCATGCTCTTCCTTAGTATTAGAGTACACTAAGATATCATCTATAAACACAACCACAAATAAGTCTAGGTAAGGATGAAATATTTGATTCATGTGATCCATAAACATTGTTGGTGCATTAGTCACACCAAAAGGATTAACCAAATACTCATAATGGCCATAAAGGGTCCTAAAGACGGTTTTTGGGACGTCAGAAGACTTCACTCGAATTTGATGGTAACCTTATCTCAAGTCTATCTTACTAAACATGCAGGATCCTCTCAATTGGTCCATAAGGTCATCTATCCTAGGTAGTTGGTACTTATTCTTGATTGTCACTTTCTTAAATTAGCGGTAATCCACACACAACCTCATAAAGCCATCCTTCTTCTTAACCAACAATAGAGGTGCACCCCATTGTGACACACTAGACCTTATAAATCGTTTATCTAAAAGCTCTTCCAACTTCTTATTAAGTTTAGACAATTCTAAGGGAGACATCCTATACAGTGCCATGGATATGGGTCCAGTACCTGGTACAAGGTCAATGCTAAACTCAATCTCACGCTCTAGTGATAAACTATTGACATCTTCATCGAATATTGCAAGGAATTCACACACAACAGGAACTTCTCGTATTACCGCTTTTTATTCAAATTCCAATGAGGCTAGGATCGTGTATAATTGGGCATCTTCTTTCAAGAGTGCCTTCACTTGGTTGGTGGATATATTGTTAGGCTTCTCCTTCTCTTCTGGCTCCATGAATTCAATGGTCTTACTAAAAAAATCTACGCGGATACGGTTGGTAGATAGTCAATACCAAGAATCATATCAACTTGACGCAAAGGTAAACACATTAAGTCAACTCGGAAGTCCCTTCCACACACATGGATAGAAATGGTGAGACAAACACTAAAGGTATTAACAGAATTACTAATTGGGGTATTCACAATCAAATCATACTACAAACGAGACACAAGTAGTCCTAAACGTCTAACACAATTAAGAGACACAGAAGAATGAGTGACACCACAGTCAAATAACAAAAATAAAGGAATATCACTTATGAGACACGTACCTTGGATCAAGTTGTCTTTCTCAGATGCTCCTGCACCATTGAGGGCAAGTACTCTTCCATTGGATTTAGGTCGGCTAGTTTGGGAACTCTGGTTTCCATTTTGTGGAGTCTTCTTTGGGTAAGGACATGTGGTGCTGATGTGGTCCTATTATTGACAATTAAAATAAGTAATTTCAGCATCTCTACATTCATATGCCATGTAACCCTGCTTACCACACATGTGACATCGGATAGAAGTAGCTGGATCACCATTATTACCACTGTTGTTGTTGGAGACTTGACTCTTGTTGTTGTTATTCACATTACTAACTCCTCGTCTATTGGGGTTTCCTCTACCACCTCCATGACTATAACTGTTTCTATTTCGTTTTCCGTTACCACTACTATTTCCTTTTTCAGCTGAAAAACTGTTTTGTTGATAATTCAGACGACTTCCAGATTTACTAAGAGGGAAAAAGTAAGGTTTTTCTCTATTATGATGAATAGGCCTACTGTCCTTCATGGTTCTAGTGTTTCTTTAATATGCCTTTTCAGCACGACTATCATCATCATCATAAATACTACTCTTATTCACTAGGGTAGGAAAGTCACAGATCTCTTGCATTCCAACCTGCTTCTTGATCTCTGACCTAACTCCCATTTCAAACTTGATGCACTTAGACTTTTCTCCTACCTCTCCAACATATAGTGGATAGTACCTGGATAACTCCTCAAACTTAATGGCATACTCCGCTACTGACATATTCCATTGTTTCAATTTTCCAAATTCTATTTCCTTTCTATTGTGGATGTCTTTAAGGAAATACTTGACTAGAACATGTTTTTGAATATAACTCAAGTAATTGCAGTCTCTACATTATCTAAACGTTGATGCGTGTTATCGCACCAATGTTCAGCTTCTTCTGTCAACATAATGTTCCCAAATGCACTTTTTGACCTTTGGGTCATGCCACTTCTCTAAAAAAATTCTCAACCACTTTTGAGCTCCATCAGGATTATAGTGACCTTCAAACGATGGAGGGTTAGCCTTATGAAATCGATCCATCACCATGAACTCATTTATTTGCACATTTCCTTGACCACCACTATAGGTAGTAGCTTGAGCAACATCCTAAGAAGCTATTTGTGCAGCTTGAGTAATAGCTTGCGCATAGGCTTGTGCAGTAGCTTGAGATTCAGCCAAAGCCTGGAGGTCCTGTAGTGTAAGTCCAACCATGGACTCTAGAGCCTCAGCAATCGCAACGTAATTTCTTCCACTAGCCATCACTACCTACATCAATTAGATAGGCCAATCGAATATAGTGAGACACTTATGGAGAAAGGAAATAAATTAGTTCTACACTACTGACATAATAACGACTGTAGAAATAACACACAAATTACAGAGCACACAACAAAACATAGCAAACACATAACACATTTACGGTCTGATTGAACTGACCAACACTGATACCACTAATGTGACATGTTAAATGATTACATGATACCCTTTACCTTAAAAAAATGTTTGAAAGTTTATATATCTTTTATTTGAAACTTTTACTCTCCTATGTTGTTGTGCTTTGTCTCTCTCGTCTGCTTCCTCTAACTCTGTAATGTCCAAGCAAGCGACTTCCACTTCTCTATCTCGTTCTATTCTCTCCAACTTAAAATGCTAAAAACCAATAGACAACCAAACAAGTAGAAATAGATCTAACCTAAGATAGATGATACCAAATTTTTTATTTTGAATCTCTATTTTTGCAATTTGTTTTCTTTTAGATATTTTCTAAGATCTAACCCGTTTCAAACCATCCTTGAACCCGCAACTTGCAACCTGTTTGACCCGAAGATCGATCAAATTACAACAAAAAAAAAAATGGGTGGAAGAAGGGTTTCTATATTCTGACCCTTTGTCCACCACAAAACACCTTTTTTGAAACTCTCTTCATCTCTCAAATCCAACTTCAAACCCTTAACTTCATCTCCATCTTTGAGCTACTTTCAGACATCCATTCTCAAAACTCTCAACTAAAAACTTGCTTGCTCCATTGCTGGAGAGGAAGTTAAAGAGCAAAAGATTACAATTTTAGGTAATCTTTCTTATTTCTCAGCCATGATGGGTATAGTAAAAGAGTGATTATTTTCTATGTTTAAGCTTCAATCTTGTTTGTTTACCGCCACTATAATTGAAAAACTTTGGTTAAGGAGCAAAATGAAGTTTGGATTTTTGCTCAAGTGTTTTATATAAATGAAATTAAGGTGGTTGTAGTTTGAATAACAAGAAATTTAATCAGGACTTTCAAATATTTTTACAGAGACTGAGAGAAGCGTGTTATTGTAAAAAAATGATTTTTGAATGTTTTAAGTTACGTAATAAGTTATTTTTAAATAAATGAGTTTGGTTTAGAAGATTTATGAAAAGAGATAAGTACTAAAAATCTGTAGATTATGTGTATGTGAAATTTTGGACTTCAATGATATTTGATTTATTAATTCGTTGTGATCAAGTGTTAAAATTAATGTTTAGGTAATTAAGTCTTTGAGTTTAAAAAAAAAAAATCGAAACTATTGATACCGTACTAGTTGAAAGTTGATTTTGGACTTTGAATAGTTATATCTTAGTATTGAAAATTTTAGAAAACAGAATAGAAACATAATGTTGATGGCAAATTTTAAAAAAGGTTTTCAAACAAAGTAGTGTATATTGAAACTTGATTTATTTCTGATTGGATTATTCCAAACTAACTTGTGCTAGGAAATCTTACATTATTTTAGAAGTTGAAAAAGTCTTCTTTGATTTTTATGGTGATGAAAATTAAATTGGATTTGATTAAAATTTTAAACTGGGTACGTTTGTTTGTCGACGGTTGTTATGATTTGGTTTTCCTCAAACGAGTTAGAATTTGGTGTTTTGTGTGAATTTTTAAGATGTTTAAAAATAAATGTCCTCTTTGATTTTAAATAAAGTTTGAGTTGAGATATTAAAATAATTCCATTCAAAAACGGTTTCAACTTGTGAAATCTAAAGTGGCTTCAAGTTTGAGTTCATTTCAAAGAAGAGGTTGTAAGAAAATAAACGAAGTTTTGTGTTACGAATATTTGTAGTGTTTACATGATCTAAAAATGTTGAAGTTGATGGAAATAATTCTTTTAATTCAAAAGAGTTTAGTTGATAAAACTAATACTTTAAAAAGTGTTTTTTGGTTTTGTGAAAGAATTTAGAGTTTTGATTTTAAAGCTTTTTTTTTTAATATTCTAAATTGAGAAGAAATGTGTTAAAACCTTACCAAAATATTTATGCACTGAAATATGATCTCATGAGAAATCAAGAATAAGAGTTTGAAAAGAAAGTTTATGAAAAAATAAATTATTTTCTAGCCGGAAAGAAGTGGATTGGATTTTTTGAAAAATGTTATTTACAAAAATTTTAAGTTATTAATTAATAGCATTTATTTGAAAAGAAAATGTTGGAAACGTTGAGTTTTTTGCTGTTTAAAAACGTCAGTTTGAAACAAATTAAAGTGTGTGGCTTTATAAGATATATATATATATATATATATATAAAAGTGTGTGGCTTCTTGGATCATTTGTTGTTTGTTAGTGTTGTTCAAAATCTTTGAATTAAAAAATTTCTTGTTATAAGTTGTCTTAACTTAATAGTTAAGACTTTGTTCAAAAAGTTGTAATCTATGACTCTGATTTAAAGTGGTTTAAAATTTGTTTGGGTAAATTTTGACTTATAAAAAATAGTTATTATTGTGTTTTTCAAAATTTAATAAAAAAGAAAGTATTGAATCTTGAGACTTTATTTTAGTGAATATTACTTTTCCATTTAAAAGTTTTGAACCACAAATATTTAATCTAATACAAGGTTATGTATTAAGTAGTGAAATAAATAGGAAACGGATATTTTTATAACAGTGGCTAAAATGGGTAAAAATTTGTTTGGGTTTGGAATCTTCATTTTAACTTAATGAAATTTACGTGAGTAAAAAGTCAATAGGAGTGTGATTGATGCTAGAATTGGTGATTTGTATAATTGATATGGATGTTTGTTCATAACTACTAACATGTGTGTTCTATAAGTGTTTCCAAATTTAAATGTTGATTTTCTCTCTTTATTTATTATATAATTATTGTTATTAGGATTAGAAAAACAAACTTATGCAACTTTTATTTGAGATTATATTTATATGGTCAAACTCTTACTAATGAGCCAACACTTCATGGAAAAAATAAATAAATCAATAAGCGACCCCAACCAAAAAAATGCCAAAAAGGTATTTTTTATTTTTTAATTTTCAAATTAATATTGTTTCACTTTTATAATACCCTTTATAATCTCTACTTAATATTATATGTTTCATTAAAGACATTTGTAATTCCTGCCAGGTCCACCATAGTAAAAACTATTTCGGCCTTTATACACATACCTGCTTCTAAATCATAACAATTTGGGAACGATATTAAGGTCTTAGGATCAGATAATGGAACCAAGGTGTTATTTAAATCTAAAACTTGTATATCTCTAAAGAATGCAGCTTTTGCAAAACCTTCATAAGGAAAATGTCCACTACCCATTCTGGTCGAAGTGTGAGACCCTGTTGACCTTCTATTAGATATTATTCCTCCAAATTGAATTTCATCCGCAAGATAGTATAACTGAGGATGACCAATACCCAACAACGGTTCATAATCATAAGTAAGCCACCAATTCCTAGTTGTTGGATCCTACATAAAATAATAATCAAAGTTAACCTTCAATTAAACTTTTTGTGTTGTGACAAAGTTACTCAAAGATATCAAAAACAAGAAAATAAAGGTGTCAATGTGTGGAGTGAAATATGCAAAATATTAGGATTTTGTTAAATAAAAAAAATGAAGGGATAAAAAAGAAGGTGAGAGGTGAAGATTAGAAATATATTTACTAGAAAAAAGCACATGAGAGCGGTGTTTATTAATGTAGTTAGAAATATATGATTGAAAAAAATGATGTATAACAAGACATGATAAATAAAATGTAAAGATAATAAATAATAAAATATATGATAAATGATGTGGTGAGAGAGAAAAGAACAAAAAAAAAACATTGGATCTGTAAGTTGAATCTTCGCCAATTTTATTGATGAGAAAACAAATATAAAATTTTTGTAAGTTTTCTTTTAGTCTAAATTTTTTTCTATTTTATTTTGAATGCCATTTTTTCATCTTAAATTTAAAAAAAATAAAGTAAAGAAAAAATGAAATTAGAAAAAGAATCTCGAAAGAGGTGAATTATAAAGGGTTATAATTAACACTGTGTTAATTAGCCAAATAACATCACCCCAAGTTACTTAAGACTTGTTTTGTCTTACCTATGGGAAATGAGCTATCATAATTTAAAGTTTGGTTGAGTGAATGATTGTTCCAACAAATTTTCAAACTTCAATATTTAATCGGTTTATTACCTTCTAAAACTCATTAACTATTTATATCAAATTCACTAAATCTGAAATACTATAAAGAAAATTGTGCACTATAGTGTTTCCCCTCCCCTTTTATCTATCATTTATTTTTATTTTTCAAAATAAATTATTATGGTTTGAAAATGTTTAAATAAACTTGCCATTGCTTCTAAAATTCTATAAAAATAAATAAATAAATAAATAATTTTGGCAGCTGTTTAATATACTTTTTAACATATTCTCTTTTTATTAAATTCCATCAAATTTATATGAAACTCACTTAATTTAGTAGATTTTATATGAATTTCAACAAATAAAGAATGCTAAGAATATGTATGGTAGTGAGTGTGTTAATGACATTTTTTTCAAAATAAATAATGTCAACAACACATTCTATAAATCCACTCTCTAACAAAATAATGGAGTTCCTCTTGCCCTCACAATTGATCATCTTTTCAATTTTATTTTCCCCTTTTGTTTTAGACTCAATATAGAGTTCCTCATTTCAGTATTTTATTGAATATACATATTTTTATTGAAAAGTATGAAAGCAACAATATATCAAATATTTTAAGATTACAAAAGGCTTTGATATCAATCTCATAAAAAATTTTAAAATATAAATTAATCGATGTGAATTTAACTACTCACACTTAAATCAATAATTATTTATCCTATAACTACAACTAAGGCTAGTCATTGTGCTAGTATTCTTTAAAAGAATTCTAGTGAAATTCCATGGAAATCATACTATTAATCTTGATTTTGTAACAAAGTTTAACTTCTTTGTCATGAAAGAAAAATTATCTATCAGTAATATAAAGTTAGTTCGGATGGCTGAGATGGAGAATTAGATACTTGAATAATAAGAAGATCATGAGTTCGATCTCCGCTATCAATAAATATTATTAATATATTGACCGATAAAAAAATATAAATCATCTATTTTTGTTGTTAGTATTCTCTCCGAATTTCTAGAGACTAGTTAATTTGCTTATTGGAGTTAAAAAAAACTAATGTAAGTTATTTTTAAAATTTACCAGTTCTCAATCTGTTAGTCCCTCAAAGACAATCTTATAGACTAAAATAATCAATGTCAATGAAATATTTTCAATTTCAAAAAACATTTTAATTAATTTTTTAAAAAAAGTTATCAAACCAATTGCTCATCTCTACAATTTTTGAAGGCAATATTGATTATTCACACATTACTATTGAAAAAACAAAAGCAGTAAAAAGAAAAAAGAGAAACTGGAAAATATATATCTATCAAATTGTCCATAATCTTTTAATTAGGTCAATTTGGTAGTCTGAGCAGATAATTACCTTCCAAATCTTCAAGATAATGCAAAATTGTGGCCTTTATAAGTAGAAGTTGGAGCAATTGCTCCTCCTATTACAACTCTTTGTTAGTTTGAACGAAGCTCGAACACAATAAATTGTAGCATTATCAGGTCTTATCCATATCCATCGGTCTGCAATTATTAAATAAGTGTTTTATTTATAATACTTTTTAGTGTCCTACATTCATGGTCTATTTGCAAAATAAAATTTTCTTAAATAATGTGAGATTTCAATTTTTTAAAATGATGATGTTAATATTATCTTTTAATTATACTCTCGAATTAATAATATATACTTTACTCTCAATTTCAGAATATCGTATTTTTGTGGAAATAATAAATATATCGAATATATGATAAAATAAATTTAATAAAATATAAAATTAATTAATAAAAGTAGCATTTCTCTATATCTTTCATTTATATATATATTTTTAATTTATGTTAAATAATCAAATATATTAATTATTGTAAAGTAAAAATACTACTTAAAAAAATTTTAAATTTTCACTAGTAATTAATTTTTAAAATTTATTTAAAACATAAATCCATTAATTTTACTATATTATTATTTTCCTTAATATCAAGAATCCAACAACATGCATTAAATGGTTACAATAAAAAAAAAAAAATAATAAACAATTCATTCGTCGTCGTTGAACGTTGAGATTATACTGACATGCGGTACCTTAAATTGAGAATTTGTTTTTTTTACTAAAAAGAGTTACTTTCATCTACTTTATTTAGCTTCAAATAATTTAACTTACTATCCAATACATAGATAAGATCTTGGAAAGGGATGTCCCCGTAGAGTAAAGGCTCCACCTGCAAAAAGAAATAAATGACTTGATTTAGTTTGATAGGCTAAAATTAAAATAACCAAAATTAAGTCATTGATGAAGATGAGAGGAGAGATGGTTGACACAATTGAATTCATCTAAGAAAGTTTTTGAAAATTAATTGATTTTAATTATAAAATGATGTATGGTTAACATTAATGTACAATTTTGTATATCTTCAAATAATGATAAAATTATGACATCATAAAAAAGTTGGAATTGAATTAATTCTATTATCTTAAAAGTCTTTACAAAAAAAATTGTACAGAGAAATGAAATGAAATGATTTGATTAAGATGAAATAATTAATGAGAGTAATAACATGCCTGCCAACCAACTTCAATGGTGTTGCTCTCTTGACCAGTATCACCAGCAGCGACCCAAATTTTAGAGGCACTTACTTCATTTTTAGTTTCCAGACGTGGAGCCCACAGATTAATGGCAGCCGTTGCTCCAAAGAACTCACCAGCACTCACATATTGTACTGCATACTGTGTAATGTGGAGCAATAAGAAGTAATATGCTAACATTTACAATTAAAAACAACAAAAATAAAAGTTTATGTGAAGTTCTTTGTTTACTCCTTATTCTTGCGATTGCTTACCTCAAATTTTTCATCGTTGCTTTCAAAACCACTTGTTTTTTTTCCAAATTTACTAATAGAACTAGCTCTTAACAAATCTTTTTCTTTTGTTCTAATAATTGGAATGGTATCCCATCAGGACATGATTCTCCTGATAAATGCCACAATTGAGAATTGATTAAACATATCATCTTGATATCCCCTTTTGGTATTTCTGGAATATACTGTATATAAAAATATTTGTGAAAATTTTAATTCTAAATTGATTATAAAAGCTTATTAGCGTTCAAATATATAGTTTAAATTTTCCTTGATTCAATATTCAAAAAATAAGAAATACCATTTGTGTTATATTCTCTTTCAATAAGGGAATTGTCAAAACCGGTGATTATGAAACATTAACACAATCATAATGATTGTACCATCAGGACTCTGCAAAAAATAGCATGAAAACACATATAACTTAGGCTCTATTAAAATATTATTTCAAAGATGATGATGTGGTTAATATGATTCACAGTAAAGAGAGGAGGTGTT
>PGWS01007478.1:0-10250 GCA_002896235.1 Cicer reticulatum
ATTTGAAATTTCCGGTATGCATTTTTAACTACCGGATTTTTCAAATTTCCGGTTTGTTTACCGGAAATTTCATTCCTTTTTGAAATTTTCGATACACTGTGTAACTTTTTTTTTTATATGATTTTTTTAATTTTTTTATTGAATTTTGTTAGTGAGGACCAGAGGAGGAAAAACTGACGGTGAACATTCGCGAGTTCGGCCTTCTACACAATCAAATAGGAGAGCTGCTGTTGAAAAAAGGAGAAAGAGAAATGAGGAAAGGCAGGCGTCCCAGGATGAGCAGCCCCAACAAAATCCTATGTTTGATGCAGAACAGGATGACCAGCCCCAGGATGAGTAGCCCCAGCAAGATCATGTGTTTGATGATGAACATGATCAGCAGCAGCAACAGTTTGATGATGAACATGGTCAACAACACCAGCCTGAAGAACCCATGTTTTCTGGAGGTCCTTATGATCTTTCTGTTCTTAAAGATTATGAGCATCATATTGCAATTAATGTGTGGAATGGACAGGTTAGTAAATAATTTATTTTATTACATATTATAATATATTTGTAGTATAGGTTATTTTATTACACATTATAATTTATTTGTAGTATAAGATTATAATATATTTTTAATTGTGTTATTTTTAATTAAACAGGAAAGACGTGCCTTGAAAGTTGTTTCCAATGGCAAAAAGCAAGACAAATTTATTGATATTAGATATCATTTACCTGCTCAAATAGATCATTGGATTAATATATCTGGATTACGTCCTCTGAGAAGATGTAGTTTGCATATGATTGATGGTAATATGATATCTGCTTTTGCTGAGAGATGGCACGCAGAGACTAGTTCATTTCACCTGCCATTCGGTGAAATGACTATTACTCTTGACGACTTTAGGGGTCTCTTGAGCATCCCATGTTCTGGAGAGTTTTTCACACCTCCCGCAAATGTCAATGAAGATTTGGAAATTGCTGCTGCTATTGATTTGTTGGGAGTTGCATATGATGAAGCTGTCACTGAAACTAGGACCAATAGAGGTGCTTCGTATAGTTTTGAGTGGTTGAAAGAGGTATTTTTCAAGAAACTTCATGAAGGACGATATGACTGTGCAGCGAGGGCATACATACTTCATTTGGTATGGTGTACCATTCTAGCTGATAAAAGCTTTACCCTTGTATTTGCAAAATATCTTTTTTTGTTTCAAGACCTTGATACTTGTGGTAAATGGGCATGGGGACCAGCTGCACTTGTTGTGTTATATGACTATCTTAGAGATAGTACATTGCCTGCAACCAAACAGATTGGAGGATATTTATCTTTATTTCAAGTACTATTATATTTATTATACTTATTATTATTATTTTTAATTATTTCATCACCTTAATAATTTTACTATATTTCAATTATTTACAGACTTGGATTTATGAACATTTTCCTGATATTTGTAAACGGGATATGGATGAGCTTATCTCCTCGATGCCACAGATGTTTCGTTGAACTGCAGAACAAACATCTGGGAACGTTGCATACTACAGGGCAAAGTTGGATGCTTTGAGGGATACTGATATTATCTGGACGCCGAATTACGACGAGAACTCTATGACACGATTTCAGTCTGTGTCATTGTTTACAAGATACATTTGTTGGTGTTCCACGATGGTTCCGTATTTACCAAAGAGGTGCATACGACATTTTGGGTATACTCAACACATTCCTCCTACAGCACCGATGCTTGTTGTACGTGATGTTGACGTTGAATGGAGTATGTACCGGAACTCTGTACGATCACTTCGAGCTAAATTGCACCCAGCTGCATATCCACATGAGTGTGTTGAGGGATACATCCAGTGGTATTATAGGATATCTCATCCTCGGGTGATCCCTTATATTGCTGCATATGCCGGTCCTAGTTATGATGCTGATGCTGGTCCTGGTCCTGATGCTGGTCATAGTCATGATGCTGGTCCCGATACTAGGTGTACACGGTGTCACGAATTGGTGGTCTTATACACCAGAGTTTAGACTTACATATGGGTGGTCCTGAAGATCAGATGCGTGTCTTATTAGAGAGAGCTTTACACATTTCTAGAGGAGGAGATTATCAGTAGTATTATAGTTGTATTATTCAGACTTATTTTACTATTCGCGACTTATTTATTATTCAGACTTATTTAATTAGTGACTTACTTGTATTATTCGCGACTTATTTATTATTCAGAGTTATTATTCACGACTTATTTAGTTGTATTAGTTGTATTTAATATCTATTTAAGGTGCCAATCATCTAAATTTCAAACATACCATTTAAAGTGTCAATCATATCATTTAAAGCATCATAGAACACTTAATTGAAAACAAAATTGGCAATCATCTAAATTGAAAACAACATTTAAATCATCTGAATTGAAAACAACATTTAAAGTGTCAATCCTATCATTTAAAGCAACATACAAATCAAAAGTGTCAATTATCTACCAAAGACATATAATATGAATTATTTTCTAAATCTAAAGAACCCCAATGTTGTAGACGTCCTGCATAAGCGATAGCCCATGATATAGACTCATCACTACGATGCTTCTTCCAATGCCATGCAAGTGGAGGGAATGGACATGCATATTTCAATTTAACCTGAACCCAATGATTTTCGTTAACAAAACCAATGATGATAACACAATCACGTGACAAATCTCCATTACGTGCACCCCTCAATGGGAAAAAAGTCAAACAAAAAGTTTTTGCCAATGTAACAAGAACGAGATTATATTTTGTTGCTATCACGTAACCCATATCAGGAATGGTCATCCACTTCTCGTTGGCTTGGTTTTCCAACTCAGTTACAAGTAAAGACTATGTCACTTCTTGCAAACGATCCTTGAATAGTGCAACATATAAATCAGGTTTGGACTTAATCTCTGTATACAACTGTCGACGTACAATGCTTCAGTATTCTTCACCATGACCAAGTAAAGCAGCAATAACACGATATCCACAGTTTCCATCTGCTTTAACTTAACTAGTCTTCAATTTGGATGGGAATTAAGAGGAAAACCTCGTGGAATATTTGTTTAACCTGATGGGAACTGTTTGGATGCTTGATGGGGAGATTGTTTGATTGCTTGCTGGAGACTTGAGTATCAACATGCTCAAAGTATGATGGGTCGCGATATACGTCATATCCCTTTGGCTTATTGTTCTTTTTTCTTCTTAACACCACATTTTGTTTGATTTTATCCACTGGTGCACACATTGATGTTGTCTCCGGATAGCTATTTTCACGCAATTTGCTCTTTAATGCCCTTCTTCCAGCACATTAAGTATTTCCTGTTTTCCAAATTATATTCATCTCCGATGTAAGTGTCCAACTCTGGATCATTGTCAATTGTTCTTCCTCTTGATCACTATTCATGGTTATTTCCCTCCATTTTATATGAACAACATCTAATGGGATTGGAACACCTTGTCAGCTTGTATCGTGCCAACTCACATGCACAAGGTAATCCATGAGTGTTTCTAAGTATACAAACAACACACATCTTATTGTTACCGACATAGTGACTCTTTGTATTCATGAACAATATCACTAAGGCTTCTTGGATACAACCCAAGTCAATTTCTCAAATAATGGACTGTTGTGTATATGCTCTTTGCGACCCTTACTTATCTCAAATGAAACTTTTATCTTAATAATTTGAAACTTCAACATGTCATTCATACCATTCCAATGCCTTACAAAATCTCATTTATTGTATTCCAAAAATCTCTTCAATAACCAACGAGCAGAACTCAACCCTAATATTTAAACAAAAAAAATACAAAATGTGAAGTTTAATCATATATCATGCATAAAATAAAATACAAAATGTGAAGTTTTAATACATACCTATTAGTCGTAGTATTTCCTAGATGCAATTACTCGATTGGTCCATGCTTCAACAAATCTTTCCTTATGCGGCTTCAACCATGTGTCTCTGACGTAGTCAAAGAAAATATATTATCGACACATGCTTGCTCAAAATTTGCAAAAGTTACCCGTACTCCTTCTCTTCAGAACATAAACAATTTATCCTCCACAACTCAAGAATAGTTCTTGCAGCTTCTTAATACTATGATTGTTTGGCATTTGGCTCCCAACATTTTTTGTTAATATGAAGCACGACCAAGTAAATTTGTTGAAGAGAGGAAAATACAAATTCAATGCATTCATTAAAGCAAGATTCTCGGACAGTCACAGTCACACCTAAGGAAATGACGTGTTTGAAACAACACAACTCTTTTTAACTTCTCCAATGTCCACCAAAAGTTGTCTTGACATTCAAATCCCATATAAGCAAATGCCAACTTAAATGTAACCTAGTAAGTTACACAACAATTTCAAACAATGTAACCTATTTACTTGTTGGTTTGTAGGTGTTATCCCAATATGATCAATACCAAGAGGGTAACATGTTCAACAAAGTTCATGAATATGGGTGCGTCCAAACATATCTCTCACAACGTTGGATCCTCATGAGTCCTACTCCAACAAGTATATTCTCAGCTTCAAGTAACTTCAACAAATGTTGCATATCAGTTCTAGGTCCTTTTAAATTCTTCCTGTATGTTACTTCGTCGCTTGTAAATTTGATTAGATATTAGTCACATTCTCCGTATCTCGAATCTCTCAAAAGATGACAAGATGTGTCTCGGTGCAACGTGATATTTTATCAACTCATCAACATGTTTCTTATCTTCTTTGTTAAGCGTCCATAAATGCATTATTATCAAAAGTAGCTACTAAACTCATGGTTGTGAAAGTCCACAAATTTAAACTAAATAATCCATCTTCAGCATTTTTCCAATGGTCTCGATCTAAGTTTACGGACATTCACACCTTTTAGTTGAAAGTACCTGTGTTATTTTTATTTGACTTATATTGTCCACTCTATCACAACCAAGAATTAATTTTTGACTTTCTTCCTCTTTCCAGTCTCTACGTCTGATCGAGTAATGATAACTGTTACTCGATTTTGTCTGCCGATCTCTTTTGCCCATGATATGACAGCTTCTCGTGACTCAAAAATTGGATCGGTTGTAAATGCTTCAGTTAAATCTATAAATATTGGTTGTGTGTTTTCCATCCCTATGTCAAAAAAAAAAAATTATTAACTACCGGATTTTTGAAATTTCTGGTGAAGAAAACATAACTACCGGATTTTTCAAAAATCCGGTATTGAAAATGTAACTACCGGAAATTTTTTTGACCAAATTTCCGGTATTACAAATAACTATCGGAAATTTATTTGCCAAAATTAAACCTACCGAAAATTTCGTTGAGTGAGATTTTGGAGTAATTTTTTTGTTACCACTCACGTGAATGAATTTATTAAAGATAAAATTGAATTTTTAACAAATTAAGAGGTACAAGTTTAATTGGGAGTACAAAAGCTAACATTCAGTGTTTCGATACTAACCACAAAAAATATCTTACTAACTTAGTGAAATCACTCACATTTTTTGGAGAGAAAAATATCTATTCTAACGTGTAACACATTAAATTTCATAATTTAGAAATCTATAAAATTAATTATTTCGTATAAATAATAACTTTTACTGCACAAAATTTTATTATTATCTGGAGAATTACAAATATTATTTTTTTTGAAAAATATTTCTGCCAGCATACTACTCAATCACAATTAATGTATAAAATCCTATTTAAAAATTTTCGTTGAATTCTAACTTCGTTCGGAATTAAACTATAGATGAATTTTTTCCGATTCACCAACCACCGATAAATATCTTTATAAAAATTTCATCATCACATATAAACCCCAAACCAGAACATAATATAAATTTTTCCTAATTTCATTATTTCACCCCAAAATATAAATTTGAACAACTTAAAAACATGTGTACGCGCTATTAAATGTACATTTTCCGATTCATTAATAGCACACTATTCATATCATTTATTGCTATTAATAGAATGTGATTTTTTTTATACACTAACTACTCACTATCCTAAATTTAAGCAGGAAAAAATATATTTACCCTGATCACTTTTTTTATTTTATTTTATAAAAGCATATACAGATTTGAGTAAATAAATCAAAGTCATATATAATTTTCTGGATAGGTTAGACCGGAACAAATTAAAACTAAAAATATATGTTGGATGTAAATAAAATATAATCAAATTACGATCGCATTAATATTGAGTGTAAATAATATTAAACAATATAATTAATTAATATTTAAAGACAAGTCAAAAAAACACAATCAAATTCCTCTAAATTAGTATCATATATTCGTATATATTTTAAAAACATAAAGTTTAACATTATTATAGTAAAGAAAATATTGTACATCTCAAAAAATATGCTTCAAGAAGGCATCACATAATCACATCTATGTATGATTAATATGTCTGTTTATTGATCACTTTAAATTTAGTAACTTCTTTGTAATATATGGTATCGTGAATATAGTATTGTTCTTACATTAATTATTGATTAAATGATTTAATTACAATCTAACTTGTAAAAAAAAAATAAAAATCAATTATCCCGATCAAAAACTCAACTTACTAAATAAATCAAAACTCAACGTGTTAAATTAATAATCACAATCCACGATTGAACTGAACAATCTCTTAAATATACAATTATTTTGATGAGATCCTCTTAAATGAATTAATAGTAAAAGAAAGGAATAGTATTATTTATTTTACTGATTATTATTAGTATTAAAAAAGGAAAAAATAAGAGTCAGATCCAGAACTGTTTTAGTTTGTGTTCAGTGACCGATTCCTCTTCTAGTTTTGGCTGCCATAATAACACTACGTAAATAGGCAATCCCTTTTTTGTCCGTTCTCCTGTTTTCTTTCTCCACTTATTACGCTTTCTCTCTCTTCTCTCTCTTTCCTCTTACACACATCGTGCTAAAGTTTTCTTCTTCTTCCTTGTGGTGTATCTTTACTTGGTTAACTTATATTGACAATCACATTACCTATTGTTCTTAACCTCATTCCTTTCAGTACCTTTTCCTACTTTTTCTCTTAGTTCCATTAACACACAACAATCAAATCAAACAGAGGAATATTAAAAATAAAAGGCCAGTTTTTCTTTGGTTCTTGTTTTGATATGGCTGGTGTTTCAAGCCGAACTCGTAGCAAGAATGTTCCGTTGTTTGGTAGTATTTCACTTGAAAGATCAACGGGTAGAAAGAGTGATTTGGGCTCTGTTTTTGGTTGTAAAAGAAGGGTAAAAGAGGAACCTTTTGTGCTGCCTAAAGATGCTAATGTGATTAACATTGATGATGATGATGATAATGATGGGGGTGTGGAGATTTTTGAGGGGAGTGTTGATGTTAAAAAAGAAGTGAAGAGTGAGGAAAGTAGTGGAAGTGATGAAATTGGTGGTAAAGATGAAAGCTTTGGTGGTGAAAACTGGGGTTGGGTGTATGATAATCCGATTATAGTTGATGAGTTTGGTAACATTTATGATGATGATGTTGGTAATGGGGTGTGAAGGGATTTATGAGGGGGTGTGTGATGCTTAAAAAAGAAAGAAAGAGTGAGAAACGTGAAGGTATGATGATGAATTGGTGATAAAATGAAAATATGGTTGGGTGTCTGATAATCCTATTACTGTTGATGAATCTGGTGAGAGTGATGTAGAGAATTGAGGGAATCCGATTCTGATTCTGATTCTGATGATGATGATGAGACTAGTGATGAAGATTATAGACGGTGATGAGGTGAATGAAGTTTCTGATAGTGATGAAGATAGTTTTTGTAGTTCGTCTTTGTTGATGATAATGCAGAGAAGAAGAAGAGGAGGAGAAAAAAATAGTGAAGGTTGAAAAGGGTGGAATTTGCAAGAGGAAATTTGAGGAGCGAGGATCTGAGAAACAAGAATCATCAAAGGTGGAAGTAAAATCTGCAATGTGAGTGATGACGATGATGATGTTGATGATGAAGAGAGGGAGAAGGAAAAAAGTGCAGGTTAAAAAGGGTGAAGTTTGTAAGAGGAAATTTGAAGAGGTAAAGATTGAGAAACAACAAGAATCATTAAGGGTGGAAGTAAAATCTGAAAATGTGAGTGATGGTGATAATGAAGAAGGAAAACAACAATATAGAAGAGGTTTAAGTGTTGGAACTGTTGAGAAGATGATGGATTCATCTAAAAAGACAATGATGGAGAACAAGAGAAGGGATCATAAAGGTGAAATTAACTTCAGTAATTGTGAGAAGATGATGGATTCATCTAAAAAGAAAATGGTGGTGAACAAGAGAAAGGATCATAAAGGTGAAATTAACATCAGTAATGGTGAGAATATGATGAATTCATCTAAACAGAAAAAGATGGAGAACAAGATAAAAGATCATAAAGGTGGAGTTAACTTCAGGAATAGTGAGAAGAAGGAATCGACGGAGAGCAAAAGTATTTATCGAACGGCACAGAGCAGTTTATATACGCGAAAGGAGTTGCAATTAGTTGAAATGCTTGCTGAATGCTATTGGGGAAACAAGAATACCAATGACCGTGATTCAATGGTGTTGGAGAGAAAGGATGACAATGTTAATCGAAGAGATACAAAACCGCTGGCTTCTAAGGAGACACGTCCATTGATATGGAGTCTAAACAAAGTAGAAAAAGTGCCTAAAACCAAGGAGGAGGAAGAGGAAGAGGAGCTGTGGAATGAAATGAGTATGTTGCTTAGAGAAGAAGAAGCTAAATCCATGGTAATGTTCATTTTAAATTTTTTGTTTGTGAACTATTGTGAAGGGCTAATGCTTAAGCTGATTTTGATTTTTTTAATATATTGATTATATGCTTAAACTTTGTTCTAAATGATATGTATAAGATAATCAATTAGATTAGATTTGTTAAAAGAAATCAGTTACATTGATTAACTTTGTGTGTTATGTTACTATCTGCAGATTGGCAATATTGGAACAAATGAAGCTATAGAAAAAATGGACAGTCAATACTCTAGTTGTAAACACGACATTCGTCTTGAAGAAGATATCGGGGAGTATTGCAAATTGATGTGTTGGAGTTGTACAGAGATGAATATGATATCTCACCACCAGTGTAAGCTCTGGTTTAATGTCGATTTATATAAAAATTAACCTGATCTAATTTTCTGATTTATGTTTTGATTAGATTTTTGTAAATCAAGTTAGTTGTTGAGACCTTAATTTATTCTTTTTCACTTGAGTGTTGATTATTATCTATAGCTATAGAGAACTCTTGATGATAAATAGTAGTAGTTAAGTATATTGAGCTCCTTTGTTTTTCATGTTATGTGAAAACTAAAGAGTAAACAACAATTCATGCTGTGGATTCATTTAGTTTCCGCTTATTGTGTGTTGCTTTGATTTCATTGTTGTGCCATCATGCTGTCATTAACTTATCAATGTAGTAGTAGGAAAAAAACCTTAGTTGTTGTATGTGTGCATTGAATTACTTATAGGATAGTTGGATAAGAGGCGACTGACATTTGCATACTTGTATTGTACATGACACAGATTGATAGATATCCTAATGAAGGTTATGAAAAAAGGGCTTCATATGGTGGAGAAAATGTCCCAGTCTTTGATGGATCACAGTTCAATGTTTATGGTGATGACTCAAATACTCATTTCTCTCTCAATAAAGGCACAGTTTGGGACCTAATTCCTGAAGAAAAACAAAGCCTGTATCCACATCAACAAGAAGGATTTGAGTTCATCTGGAAAAACTTAGCCGGAAGCATTGATCTTCGCAAGTTGATGAATGCCGGTCCTCGCAGCGAGGGTGGCTGCATTATTTCGCATGCTCCTGGTACTGGGAAGACACGGTTGACGATTGTTTTCCTCATGGCATACTTGCAGGTGTTCCCGAAATGCAGGCCGGTTATCGTGGCTCCTGCAAGTTTATTGCTTACATGGGAAGATGAGTTCAAAAAATGGGGCAAAGGAATTACATTTCATAATTTGAACAATCCTGAATTATCTGGTAAAGAGCATGATGATGCAGTTGATTTGTATAATCCAGGGAATACTGTGGACGTGATACGGATGGTGAAAATGATATCGTGGTTCAAAGAAAAGAGCATTATTGGAATCAGTTATAACTTGTATGAGATTCTAGCTGGAGGAGGAGAAACCAAAGATAGGAGAAAAAGAAAAAGAGAACATGATGACATGAAAAAGTATCTCGTAGAAGTTCCTGGTTTGTTGGTGTTGGATGAAGGCCATACACCAAGAAATCAAAGGAGTGGTATTTGG
>PGWS01007479.1:0-11454 GCA_002896235.1 Cicer reticulatum
GATTTAAAATATACTTGTTTTGGCATTTGATCCACCACCATTCATTGAACGTCCATGTCAAAACTAGCTCTTATAGCTTCACATTCGCGGCATGTCTTGAAATTTCCAAACACATGCTTAATTGTTTTTATAATGCATTAACGACTTATAAAGTAATATCAACAATACTATTGTATATGCTCAGATAGTTTTTTTCAAATTAATATCGTTGAAGTCTTATTTTGTAATTTACTTTGTCACAAGAAATAAGTTAATAGTCTCATTTTGATTTATATTAAAAATGAACTATTTTTTCAAGCTAACCCAATGCACTCAGTCAAAATGATAGGGCCAGCCGTTCTTAGTAGACTACAAAACTCTAGAAACCTAAAAGAGATGAAGACAATCAATCTTGATACTAAAGGTCTCTAAAATGTTATTTTAATTGAGGAATGTGCAACATGACTTCTACCAAGGTTCACCAATGACACTAAACCATTTTCACATGTGTTAAGATGGCTGAAAGTAATTTTTTGGACAGTTTTTTGTATATAATTATTAATGGCAATAGTTGTCTATACAATGATAGAAAAGTAATTAGAATATAGATCATTAATAAGTTTGAATACATAATCAAAATAATTAGATATAGATATATAATTATTTTGATAATTATTTTATTTAATTTTCATTTGTACAATTTTTAGTTGTTAATTTTTTTTTTTGTTGACGAATCATTTGGTCAACAAAATCTTGACTAAGTCAACATTTTTATGTAATTTATTATTCTTATATGTTTCAACTTCAAAACAAATTTATCATTCTGAACTCATTGTCTCTTCTTCTTTTGTTAGTTTCTCTTTAAGTCGTGTTTCTTCTTCCTCTCTTGCTATTCTCAATTATTTGTCGTTCCTCAATTCTCTCGCCTTCAATTCTATATTTTCCGTCTTTAATGAATGTTTCAATTCAAGAACTTTTAATTGTATCATGGAACCACGTATTGTAATTTTTGTCAATCCTAAAATATTCAATCAACTAGATAAAATTTCCAGGTCTATAATTTCTCTTTGAGAAAATAAAATAGTTGTTGTTTACAAAATTACAATTCTTATTCCATCCCTCTTAGGGTTTTGCATGTATAATCTCTTTTGTTGCACTTATTCATTCTACAAAATTGTTTATTGTTGAATACTTCACAATGCAAATTTCTTATTTTATGATGAAACAGGTTACAATTGAAGTTGATTTGGAGAATTTTTGCATTAAGTATATGAAAATAAAAAAGGTATAAATAGTTGTGAATTTAAAAATCTTTGAATGTACTTTGATTATGTCTATTATCAATTGTGGTGTTAGATATGTGAAATGGATTTAGTGATTTAATTGCATAATTTACATTGTGCACATGCAAAAGGGACTTATCTGGCTAACATAAGTCTATGACTCTATTGTCTAAGATTGAAGAAATGCAGTAAGGATTCATAAATCTTCATTCAAATCAAAAGGCATACACGTGACTCTATTTTTGTGAAATATGAGAAAGGAATTAATATATTATTCAATTGTGGTGTGAAAGGGACATTGAAGGTAGTTGCTTAGATAAATTAATATGTCACGCTATTGGTTTGTTGAAAACTCAGCAACAAGTTTTGATTAGTTTGGACCAATGTCACATTATGTAGAAGAAATTGTTTTTATTCCAATTTACTGGTGTCAATTTGGCAAGTTAGAGTGTTTGGGTATTTTTAAACTGAATTATAGTTCTATAATCATGTTGTCTACTACTTTTTGGTGCTTCCTCTGATTTGTGGTTATTGTGCCTTTTTCTTTTTGAGTCTTGTGGTTCATTGTATATTTTTCATATTTAACTTATGCTAATTAAATATCATATTACAGCTTTTCAAGTAATTAAATGTCATATTTTTCATTAATATATAATTGATGGGATCTTTTGAATTGTAATATGAAAAGTATTATGGCATAAAGATTATATTTGATGGTAGTATTGTCTTTAATAAAAGCTTATGGATTTAAAATGTGATGGTTAGTTTTTGGTTTCAGTACATATCTGTTATCCTGATCTTCGACGCACATCAAAGTCTTATGTTGGTTCTTCTCTTAATGAAGTTTTAGACGAAGATCGAACTCTGTTATTGGAATCACTTATTTGATATTACCTGTTTTATGGTTATCAATCTATTATAAAATCATTTTGTTAATTCATTATGTTTTATATCTTTGTTGTTACTAACTGATGGCTATTTAAGAGTGTGTTTTTTTCTTCTCTAGAAACTAATTTAGTCTTATTTTTATTTAAGAGTGTGTGATAAAATAAGTCTATAATTTTTAAAATTCAATCTTTGTATGTTACATCTCTTTGAGATGAAATTGTATAAAGGAGATAAAGACTCTCAATAATATACAACTTATTTTACATACCAACTCTAAGAATTATTATTTTATTTTTTTTTAAATAAAACTTTAAGATTTATTATAAGGTGCAATTTTAAACCATTGAAAACTATCATATATAGAGAAGAGTAATTTGTGTATTACACGAGTGTACATACTAATTTCGTTTATGAAAGCGAGTTTAATAGAGTTAGGAGATCTTCATTGATCGAAAATTATTACAAAAATATCACGCGGTTGGTTTGCACAAATATGTGTTGGGGTGGATTCTAAAAAAACATTGGTTGCGAAATTTAGAGAGGGGTTAAAAGTATTGAAAACAATTTTTTTCTATCTCCAAATGGAATTCTTCATTTATTTATAGAATTAGAGAGGAGTCTAAGCCTAACTAGTCGAGAATATAGATGTTAATTTTACAAGTCTACTAATTATTAACTTCAGTGTACACATTTAAAGGGCAAAAAATTCCATTATTTGGATGGCGGCTAAAAGAAAGTAACCTCAAAGTTAAAAACCCTAGGATGATTTTGTGGCTATAGTGAGGTTTATCAGCAAGTTTTTTGTGAAGACTGTTATCTTATCGATTGTTTTTTATTAAAAAAAAATAAATCAATAAAAAATCGTTTTAATTTTTTGTTCAATAATAACTTTTTTATTTTTTTTACCTTCAATTTACTTTATTCGGGAAATGAATAGATTATTTTCGAGGAAAATCAGATTGTTTTTTTATTTGTTCTACAAAGATTAAGAAATGATGTTGAAAAAATGTATTTTGATTTTTTTTGTTAGATATTTGTGGAGTTGATAGGGGAATAAATTGTTAACATTTTTTGCAAAAAACATCTATTCAAAATATTGAACACGTGAGCCCCTCACTCAGACACACAAAAAATAATAAAATAATTAATCGGAGCTTTAAATAATTATTTCAATAAAAAATCTAATATTAAAAAACTTAGTAGAAGATTTTTTTAAATGGGACTTTAGATTTTGGAGAATTGACGACTCTAGTCGAGAGTATTGACTCTGTTCAAGTGTAAGGACATACTTGCTTATCTTCAACAACAACAAAAAGGCATATTGCTTGTATTAAAAAGTGTAAGGGCATATTAGTACTCCTCTTGTCTTTAGAGGTATATTTTGTATTATTTTTGGAGTAGCCAAAATCAATTATGAAGGTGTAGAACTGATTTTGATATGTTTGTATGCTACTTAGTAAAATTGATTCTACTTTCAAAATCAATTTTAGGTTGAAATGATTTGTAGCTTCTGAGGTCAAATGTGATTTTTACACTAAAAATTAATATCCAAACAAACATCATTTTACATTCAACTCATTTTTAATTAAAATCAATTTTACAAAATTAATCATTCAAAATCAATTTTAATTACCACGTAACCAAATACATACTAATTATAAGGGCCAATTTTTCTTTATCTTTGTTCCTTAGATCATTTTTAAAATTCCACTATGTATTGATGATTTCTTTGCAAAAAATGATCCTCTTTAATTTACTATTGAAAACATAAAATTTAAAGGTAGAAGTAACACCCTTTTAGATAAATTTATTATTAAGGCTATTTGTTTTAATGTAAATTTTATTTAAAGGTCTCATAAAAAGAGACAGGAAATATTTAAAGAATTCACGGATGAAAATTTAGGTAAATAATTGAGAGTAGAATAAGGAGGGATTTTGGGATAGCATAAATCACCGGTTCAACGAGGTAAACACTACAATATTGCTCAACGTGTGCAAATATTTCATTTTGGTATCCCCAATTCAAATTTTGAAAGTTTTTAAGAGAATTTGGTTATTGAACAACCTACAAAATATCAATGCATATATTAAACTATTTAAATAGATAGATTATCTTATGTCATACTCTCAAATAGGGGTGAAGGGTTGAGGCAGGATTCTAATGGTCTGTGGAAACGAGTGAAGGCATTAATGCAACGCAAATAGTGGTTAAGCTTTTGGCGTTGCTCAACTAGGGCTTTTTTAGAACACAATAATTTGTCTATACACTCGTTTCCAACTAGCAATGCGTTGTTCTAGTCTCATGTACAGTCCATGAGCTGCAGCATTCTACAATTTTTTTCCAGTCATTATTTTAATCCCTTTCTCACTTTTCAAGTGTTCAAGTGTTTCACACAGTGCAAATATTCAAGTGTTTCCACGATAAAGATAACACTCTCCCATCGTATGCCTCAAATTCCATTCTGCTTCCTCAGGACAGCAACAGTCAACTGAGAGTAATTAATTTTATTGAAAGAAGTATAGTATACATCCATATAAGAATTCAATTGTTATGCGTAGAAAGAAAATGATTCAAATTTAAGATGTGGGCAAGGATTTTGTCCTCAAATGACCAAATTCCATTTCACATAAACAAAACTAACACCAACAAGAGACCAAGCAATTATCTAGTTAGCTATTAAAAGTTTATTTCGCTTGCCAAGGATTATCACCATAATAATAGGCAGTGCCAACCATGAGTGCAACTGTAGCACCTTGGACAACCACACGAGCCCTCATTAACTTCTGGCCTAACTTAGAATTACCTTGTCTAAAGCTGATTAAGCCAGCCGTTAGCACACCGGCAGTAATAAGTGCGCCTGAAATCAACACAACAAAGTTAACCAATGGCCTCTAACCCCAAACGTTCAATGATAAGACAGGACAATCGTAAAAAAGAACCATATTCAATCACCAAAACAAAAGAAAAACATTAAGTTTAGCAATCGCCAATATATGTAACATGAACACTTCAGATTCAAGGTATGTTGGTGTCACCGACACCGACACATTTGATTACAAAAAATCACTATTATTTTCTCAAATTAATGTCGATTGCTATAGTGTTGTATTTGGTGTCAGTGTCAATGTTATATAGTCTCCAATCTCCAAGTAATGTAATATTGATGTTCCACCACTGTCAAGTTATACTTCAATTCATATAATAATATAAATTTGAAATTACCAAATTCCTTTATTCTTCTGCTAAAAGTGCAAAAAGACAAAACTTCATTTGCATATTCGCATACATGGTGACAGACAGTGATTATAAGGTATATGCAAACCCATATCAGAATGCTATCACTACACCCTATATCCTCCACATTTTTCCAATCTCAAAAAACAGAACAAAATCCTTGCCCCCCAACAAAAATAGATGAGAAATCTTTAATTCTAAAATCCAAGTAACGTACGTAATTCAGTTCTTAAACCAATTGCATTTAGTGGTAAGCAACAGCTGTAATCCAGCAACTTGATTGATCCACGTCCAAAGTAGGATTCAATAACCAAAATAAACTTCTAGTGCTTATATCTCACCGTTCACAATGCAATGATCACACAAATAATCGCGATGGCTAACAAGCAGACTAAGTATCAAACAAACAACAATGGAAATCACGCACATCAAGATGCCAATTAAAACAAGTAAATCCAAGCTTCTCAATTAATGGCTCACACCTATGAATACTACTATTGCAGCATCATAAATCAACAAGTTCTCTACTCAACTAGCATCTCCAAATTATAAACTTTTTTTTCGCATTTCCTTTTTCATATGACAATTTCAAGAGCATATCACTCCCATTTCCTCTCCACCCTATTTTCTCATAGCAATCCCAAATCTCCAAAAACCCTACACCACACTACCCACAAAACCATAAAAAAAAATTACCCAAATCAATGTATTTACATAATTATAAACTTTTTGACCCCATTCTCTTCCCTTTTTATTTCAGTAAAAAAATTGGGGAAATAAAAATACTAACAAACCTAATTACAAAATAAAAATTAAACATGACCTTACAAAGATGTGAACAATTTCAGTTGAAATGAAATGATGAAAATAATAAGAAAGGAAAAGGAAAAATAAAGAGATGAGTGTATTTTACCAACGGGGACAAAAGGGTTCCTAACGCGCTTCTTGTCTTCAAGAAAATCTTCGAAACCGGGTTCAGAAGTACCCATGATGATGCAGAAAACGGATAATCGAACAGCTTTGAAGAAGGAACCAAACGAGAGTGTATCCACCGAAACAATTTATAACAACACGTTCTCACGCTATTCCAAACCAACTCTTGTGTTCCTTTTTCTCTTTTTGCCTATCACACTGTAATTTTCCTTTCTTTACGTGCCTCTTTTATTTTTATTTTTCAACTTTTCGGTCACTCTCTTTTTTTCTTTCTAAATAAAATATTGCTTTTTGTCGTGGCTGTGTGAGGTTCATTCAAATTTTTCTATTGTCCATTCACATATATTATTTTTATAAAAGATATTTATGAGTGATGGGTTGGTGTATTAGTTAAGGTAATTTATATTTGTATCTCTACGATAACATTACTATGATCCATTCAAATATTCACTTGTGTTGTTTAAATATGAAAATATAAATGGTTTGGCTTACCAAGGGAAATATGTTTATTACATATAAATTTTTTTAATGTTAAACGATTTTTAGATTATTTGTTAGAGACATATTAGTTTTGGTTGTTTAATGGAATAATTTTTTTTATAAATAGTTATTAAAAAGTAGTTTCGCATTTTTGCGAAAGAACATGAATTGTTTTGTGTTTTTGATCAGAACAACTTGATATTTAATTTGACAAGTTATCTATTATTTTTAGATTTGATTTTCTTTTAAAGTTGGTAAAACTAAAAATAAAAATATAACAAATAATTCTTAAATTATTGTTTGAAGATCAAAATAAAACTATTAGTATGAAAAGTAAAATACTTTCTTCAATGTTAATATAAATAGTAATCATAAAAGATATAATTAAAAAAATAAAGATAAATATCTAAAAATTTGCAATAGAACTTATATTTCGAGACAATTTCTTTTGCAAAAGGATTTATTGTTGAGAGATAGAGAAGAAATTCTTTTAAAATTGATAGAAAAGCAGTTGGTTAATATGTGTTGGATATACTTGTATAGTGATTATAAAAACTTGTAATTACTTTAAATTAAACAAGATTAAAACTAGTTTTAACAATTCTTTGCAAGTTGTAATCACATCAATAAAATAAAATAAAATAGATGTAAAATATTATAGTGGGTGAGATGCATAATTCATAAAAGTATACGACATTTGAACTCTTTTAAAAAATTTATAGTGTTTTACAACATTGACAGAATCAAGAACTCCACCCAATTATTGGTCATCTTGAAATGCTGAGTTTTACAAACAAAGTTTAACCACTATAAGTATATGCATTGTTAACTACTATATATGGGGTAGAAACACATGTAATTAAAAAAAAATAACTGCGATAGTATAGAAACATATCAAGAATGAAAAAAAAAATTGGCTACTATAGAATAATAGAATCATAAAGAGAATAAAAATCTTAAACTACTATATAGTCAGTAACAAAATCAATAATGGATAAGCAATAAATAGAAAAATCAATAATAATTCTAATACTTATAAATAGTGGCCATGTAAAACTATATGAAGTGTTCTTTAACTTAATTTAATTTAAAGTTTGAAATATATTTTTTACTTTTTTTTATTTAAAAAGTCAATAATACTATATTAAAAATTCATTTTTGTCTATGAATGTTACCAACAATCATACTTAAATCATTTAAAAATAGAGTAAAATATGTCTCATTTCATCACGATAGTAATATTTAAATCATGATAACGATTGTCCATATCAACTACAAAAATACATATAAATATAATGATTGATAATTGATGCAATAAGCATTTACATTCTTTTATTATCTATTATATATTTGATTTGATTGATAACTAGAAAGTACTTCAGTTACGACAGTTAGGTGGCGATGGTAATGCTGGATGGATGGGTCGTATAGGTGTGGATATAAGCTACTAAGAGCAAGAGTAGAGTGGAAGAGACAGCACTCATTCTGAATGAGGATGAGGAAGTATTTGTTTGAATAGTATTCCATTTGGCAGCAATGGTGATTGTAGAGTTTTGCGTTGGGTTAACCATATTGAGTAAAAGTAGCATGTCTACTAAAGGAAGAACCACTGTTGTCTTTGCTTCTCTACTCCAATGCTCTTGCCACTTTTATCTCCTCCCTTTCTCTTTCCTCACAAAAGCAGAGTTAT
The DNA here is from genome assembly GCA_002896235.1 of Cicer reticulatum. Classification (NCBI taxonomy): domain Eukaryota; kingdom Viridiplantae; phylum Streptophyta; class Magnoliopsida; order Fabales; family Fabaceae; genus Cicer; species Cicer reticulatum. Next base: position 8,489 of record PGWS01007479.1, read on the forward strand.
TCTCTCTTATTACCTTCTACTTCTATTCATTCCTCTTCACCCAACTAATAATTAACATCATCTAATATCTCTTTCTACCTTTTGTAACATTAGCAGTATCTAACATGAACACTTCCTCTTCTTTCTCCTTCAATGGCAAATTCTTCCTCCTACTATGTTTTATTGGGTATGTTATTCATTCAATGTATTAGTTATATTGATCTTAATTTGTTTGGTCTAACGCTAATTATCTATCTCTTTGTGAGATGAACAAGGAACCTACTAAATACTCGGACATCTGAGAAGATTTCTGGGTGATCACTGAAATTTGCAGCATAACTATCATGGCAGAATTGTGTTTTCATTGGCATCAAGCTAGCAGCATCTCTCCACCACTTGACCTGCTATGAGCAACTGACTCCGGCATCAACTTTTGTCTTGTGACGTCATCTATCAGGTAAGTCGGGTGGGTGTTGCGACTGAGAATATTTTGGACAAAAGGATTTCGACTTGCACTAGAACAATAAACTGTTCGATGTTTGACATGTCCTTGTGCAAAGATCTTAAATACCTATGCACAACGAATACATATTATTTTATTATTTTTCAAAACATTATAGTGATGACAAGTGAGTATGGATGTGGAAGCTCGTATATAGAGCCGAATTCGTCCATAACTTATAGTCGGGACCAGTGTGTCTATATACGTCATGGAGCATTACTAGTATACCAACTTACAAGGGATGCTCCCGATTGTGCTGGCTTATCAAACTGAACCACATCTACATCGCAACATTACCATGTCTAATTATGTGGAGAACACCAGTTAATCTGGTCATTGCGGGGTCTCTTTCTGGCCAAACGATGTCTTCTCTCTGTTATACTTTTGCAAGTATGCGAGCGTATAGCTCAGGTGAGATGCCTAGTGTTGACTACGATTTTAAGACAGCGATCTATAAAATAAGAGGGCACAAGGTCTTAAGTTCTAGTGAATAATTGATTAGAAAAGAATATGGATCCTGACTGTAGATAGTTGAACAATATTTGCATACGAGCAGCAAATTCTTAAAAGGTGTACTACTTATCTCAGATTGACCGATAAGTGGCATTCTATTGCTGTTTTGGAAACCATCCATGTGCAATATTTCTTTGTTGCCAGTCACAAAGATCCAATATGCTGGCGAATCTAAGGCACGCCCTGACATTGAGCTTACCAGTTTTCATATACAATTCTAATATCAGGTAAGGCACAGTAGTAGCAAACCAAATAAAAAGTTAGGGAAAAGCATTAACATAAAAAGTAATAGTAATTGTTTAACTAGATCAATAGAAGGTTTATTGAGAGCTATGTCTCAATCATAGACAGGTTTTATTTGCAGGCTATGCAATCATAGAGGGTCTTAAAGCATGTCTACCAAATGCTAAGTTCGTGGATACAAACAATATTGCAGGCTACTTTCGCGAGTGTGGTGAGCTATTTGCTCTGGTATGCACTTGGTAAGCAACATAGATAGAAAAGGACTTATTATGTTACTACTGATATCAGACAATTGACCCTGTTAGGGGAATTGTCATTGCTGACCTTCATGAGTGTTGCCTTCATTGGTGAATACAATACTCTCTATGCTAGGACAGGTAATTATCATTTTGATTCAAATAATCATGTGCATCATCAGTATGTATGTTGCTTATACCACCGATGATGGGAATTCTTTTAATCCAAACACAATCAGATAGTAATCACAACAAGACGAATGCATTCTGCACACAAAGATATGAAGAACTTCACATTACCCAAACACACTTCTCTAAAACACATACTAAACTGTGGTTGTCAGACATGATCATCATTTATTGTGTCATTGTTTGTAAAATTCAATGCAATCAACATTTCACACCAAAGTACTCTGTATATTGACTCCAAACACCTGTATTATCTCGTGACTGCTTCGGTTTTTCCACATCTTACTGTCTACGACCATCATCGTGACTTCAAAGCTATATAAATCTTCCCATCGTATGGATTAAATCTTAATACCAGATATTGTGGGCCCATGAAATCCAAAGAGAGGAGACTATGAAATGGAAAGACTCCTTGAAATTCAGAATGAAATTGCGTCACAACAATTCCCTCGTGTCTGACACACGCAGCAGTCACCCAATCTACTTAGAGGTCTCCAAAATGCGATGACCTAAGCAAAACTAAGCACTATTGAACATCTGGTAGTCTAGATTCTGAATTCGTTATTTTTATCAGCGCGATTTGATATTGAAAGCATCAGTTATGAACAGCATTTCATAACTTGTCAGAAGTATAGTTAGTTTTGTATACTCGCTCTGAAAATATAAAACGTATTGCATTGGTTAAAAGCTAAACTGGAACAATCTTTACAGTTGATGACATAGATGACCCTACCAAATTTCAGGAATAGAAAGAAAAATAAACAGTAACATTCCCCCCACAAGCTTTAATTTGTAAATCGCCCCTCTGCTTAGCTATAAATTACCTTCTCTTTCAAAATGCGGGGACTCATGAGGCCCAAAGGCGTTAGTACATACAAATGAAGCATTCTGCAACTCCCCGATAACATGTAGGGATTCAAATCTAACTAAAAAATTAAAGCCAAGCCTACGATCTGCATCTAGATGCAGAAATGTACAAGTATTATGACTTGAGATCATACAGACATTGTCCGATGGAATGCAGTGTGTTGTAAGAGGGGCGATGATCTAGCGTGGCAGCTTTGCAGTCTGTCGTGCGAAGGACCCAACTAGATCTGCATAGGTGATGATTAGTTGATATAAGTGTTAATTAATGACACATTCTCTTCATAAGCACACCCAAAGACTAAGACGTGACCAATAAAGACGGACCTTGTCATAATCTAGATCAAATTTCAGATACTCGTCGTCGCATCTCTCTACCATAGCAGCCAAGCTCTTAAGATTTTTCACAGGTTTACCGTTAAAAGCAACGACCTGCAGAA
>PGWS01007497.1:0-15534 GCA_002896235.1 Cicer reticulatum
GGTTGGGATGACATTAAAAACATTTTTATCATTGTTTATGGCGATTAAATATTGTTATCAGGTGTCTTTATCACAATACTTTAGGAGATGATGACATTATTAGAAATGAGAACTTCTGAAGAATCTATATATATATGCATGAGCCAAAGAGAATCTCTCATTCAGTTCAGTCAGTCATGTAATTACTAATTTATATTCAGTTCAGTTCAGTAAATCAAGCTAAATATAAAACAATTCATTGTTACATGAACTGTATTAAACACTAAATCAAGCTAAATATAAGCAGAAAATAAATTAATCAGAAAATAAATTAATCAGAACTTAGTATAGAAACACTCAATTCAGTATTACATGCAATTTACAATAACACAGTTCAGATTACATGCATAGCTAATATAAAACAATAAAACAATATACATTTAAATGCCCTCTTCTTTCCTGTGACATTCACATTTGTTGTCCATTTACAATACGAAACGATGATAATCCAAATCCCTCATCATGATCATCTCTAAGATATAAACCTATCATCAGTGAATCAATTCATGTGGTGTTGTGAGCAAATAAAATCTTACCAACATCTTCATCATTTTGTTATCATCACTATTTTACTTGGTCGATAGGACAACAGACCATATCATTAGAAGGATCAGTGACATAAAACACTTGTTGAGCTTGCGACGCTAAAATAAAAGCTCGTCTTGTGTTCCTCACCCTATTAAAATCGACAAGCAAGATCCTGACTCATCAACCGAACACCATTTATTCATATCGACCCACTTTGCAAACAAATAATGGGAACACGAAACATTGTGTAGTCCTAACTCCCAGTATGCGCTCATACCCCAAAATATGATAGATTTGCATATATTGGGTTTTTGTCTTTTGCACTTGAGACATGCATCGCTTCAGTACAGAGTGACTCCACTATTGCATAGTGGTCTGATCATTGTTCTTTGTATAAAATGTTTAGCGTTAATAACATAACCGTGTAAGAAAGACATGTAGCTCGGAACCATTTGCTAGCCACCTCAATTATTGAAATGGTACCGGGGTCTATATCAAATTTTGACATTATGTGATTTAACCATGTTACAAAACTTCGATTGTGCTCTCGAGTTAATCCAATTTTTATTCCTATTCATGTTCAACGAGATAAGCTGATCATGTGTATTGTAACATACGGTTAACCTCATCATTCATTGTGCGAACATACAATTGTGCCTGCTCCCATTCTGTCCTTATTAGTCAGTAGTCTCCTTCCAGTTATCCCTTTCTCCTAATAGTCTTCCGAATGACGAGACATGGGAAGCCCTATGGATTCAACATATGACAGATATTCAGTACAAAAAGGTCAAGCGCCTCTTCAACAATGTATCGTCAGCAATACAACCTTCTGGTCGACTTCTACTTTTAGTACCCTTTTAATATTTTCATATTATCGTTCTATCGGATACATCCATCTCATATAAGCTGGCCCACAAGTTGTGTCTCCTTAACCAGATGAACAGTAAGATGAACCATTATATCAAACAACGATGGTGGGAAATACATTTCAAGCTCACACAGTAAACAACAATTTCCCTCTGCAATGTCGGTAATTTCGAGGGTCGATCACTTTACTACAAATTTCCATGAAGAAGAAACATAATCTAGTTAAGGCTAGTCGAAATTTTTCAGTAAAATGGAACGTATACCTATGGCTGCAATGCTCCATATAATATGACAATCATGGTCTTCAACTTACTTGAGGTCTTTCATACAACAAATTTTTAATGTTCGAAGAGTATCCTTCTGAACTTTAACTTCGTGATGAGAAATACATAAAACACATAAAACAATTTTTTCCTTCGTCTAGATAGAGTATGACGGCTGGAGGTAGATATGTGCGATTTCCTTTCTTTACTGGAGCCAGTCATTTCTTATTCCCATATCGACCAACGGTCCAATCTTGCGTTGACGTCATCTTTAGACTTTCCTGAACATTGAGTAACTACCAATAACACTTTCAAATACATTTTTCAATAATGCATCACATCGAGGAAATGTCTTACATACAATGACTTCCAATATGGCAATTCAAGAAAAATGACTTTTTCTTCCACCCAGTTTTCACAGCTCTCCCGCAAAAGGTTTTGCCAAATTTATTGGTCAAACCTTGTACTTTTTCAGTATTCGATATATCCAGTCGTGCTAAAGGAGCTTTACCTTCCTCTGATTTTCCATTGAATGCATTTCTCCACCCACGATACTGATGACTATAAGGTAAAAAATCTACGATGTCCAAGAAACACATTCTTCTTACAATGTTTCAACCGCATCCAATTTGTACTCCTCTTCACATATAGGACAATGCACACTGACCTTTAATGCTATATCCTGATAAATTACCATATGCTGGAAAATCATTAATTGTGCCGAACAACATAGCCCTCAAAATTGAAACACTCTTTCCTATACCCATCATAAACTTCCACACCTGTCTCCCACAGAATTTTTAATCTTCAATTAAAGGAGTCAAGTATACGTCGATATCATTCCCCCGGTTGTTTGGGTCCAGAAATTAACAGAGACAACATCATAAACTTACGCTTCATACATAACATGGAGGTAGGTTATATATTACCAAAATCACAGGCCACGTGCTATGTGAGATGCTTTGAAGACCATGTGGATTCATTCCATCAGTAGAAAGTGCAAGTCTTAGATTCTTGACTCTATCCCGAATTCAGGATACTCGTGATCAATTTTTTGCCCATTGTGGGAATCTGCAGGGTGTCGAAACATTCCATCTCTAATTCTTTCATCTGCATGCATGTCAAGTGTTTTGATCTTCTTCACTGCGATACATGCGCCTAAATCTGGTATTATAGGAAAATACCACACGACTTTGCTGGAGTAGATTCTTTCTTCTTATATCGAAAGACATTGCATTTCGACACACGCTTAAGTAGTTCATATTCGTTTCGAAATAAAATGCAATCGTTAGGACACGCATGAATCCTTTCGTAACTCATTCCAATAGAACACAAAATCCGTTTAGCCTCGTAGGTTCGACTGGGAAGTTCATTATCATCTGGCAACATATCTTTTATGAGTGTTAATAATTCTGTAAAGCTTTTATCAGACCATCCATTACTCGCTTTAAGTTGTACAACTTTAATATCGCTGACAGTCTTGTGAATTTAGTACAACCATTATATAATTCTTTCTCTGCATCACTCAACAAACTTTCAAACATTTTAGGACAATCTCGAAGATCTTCTTCAACTGCTTTTGCAATCTCATCAACTCGGTCCAGCTCATATGTATCTGTATCGAAGTCAGTTGAAGCATATGTCGAACTATTCTCAAAATTAATGTTTCTTTTTTTTTTTCTCACCATGTCTTATCCAACATGTGTAGCTTTGATCAATTCCATTACATACTAGATGTCCTTCTAATTCATCTTCTCTAACACGTTTTCCAAAACAACATTTTAAACAAGGACAAAACTACTCTATTTGGATCTTTGCATTCTTCACTGCAAACTCAACAAACTCCTTCACTCCAATTTCATACTCTTTTGACAATCGATTGGCTGAAATCCATTTCCTATCCATATTATACCACCTATATAAATGCAGTAACAAAAATATAACTTTCAAAACATATCAACAAGTTTCAAAAGAAACCAATATCAACTAACAATTTCAAAACAGAACAGATCATGTGGTATGCTTTTTGACAATTTCAACATAACAGATCATGTGTAAAAGAGATATGATATATATATATATATAATATATATATAAACATACTTTTAGTAGATTTTATATATGTAACAAAATATAACAGATCATGTGTAAAAAATACCTAGACAACGTAGATGGTTTCCGCACAGTATAATTAGAGGATATTAGGGTTTCCAAACATATATAATTATTTGAAAGATGTAGAGGATATGAGGGCTTCCAACGTATATAATTATTTTAAGATGATTATTTTACACGCTTGTGAAAAAGCGCTGTATAGGTAGTAAATTCAATGAAAGCGCATGTATTTTACAGCGCTTGTGAAAAAGCGCTGTAATAGGTAGTTAAATTCAATGAAAGCGCATGTGTTTTACAGCGCTTGTGAGAAAAGCGCTGTAATAGGTAGTTAAATTCAATGAAAGCGCATGTAACTGATACGCGAAAGCGCTGTAACTGATACGCGAAAGCGCTTCCTATTACAGCGCTTTTTTGACAAGCGCTGTAAAAGCCTTATAACGTGATGCGCAAACGTTATTTGACCTACTACATCACTTGTTTTACAGCGCTTTGAATCAAAAGCGCTGTAATAGGTTCCGTTATTTTTAAAATATAATTACAACAGCGCTTGTGTTTAGCAAGCGCTGTAAAATGGGCGCTGTTAAATGTCATTTTTGGCGTAGTGAACAAATTAACCCTCAATAATTTCAATTGTATAACACATCTTCATCTAAACATGATCAAGGACAACCATCAGCATCCTTTTTTGTCACTGCTCTAATGGAAATTGTCAGTTACTGACCTCACCAAGTCTTTCAACTCCGATAAATTTTTTATGATGAAACTTTTGTCTAGATCTTTAGTCTTTATAAAAAAAAGAACGAATTCGAAACAAATTAAAATATTCAATTTTTATGTGTGTAGATAACATGTTTCTTGTTTTTTTTATTCATTGGATCTAATTATAATATTATTATTTTAGTTTTGATGAAACTTATTTTTCCATAAAAAAATGTTGAATTCCATGTAATGCAAGGAGAAGATAGACAAGAATCCCTTACTTTTAAGGAGGGAAGGTTACCCTAACTTTATCTCAATTTCTTTCATCCTTTTCCTCCATTTTCCATTCATATTTTTTCCTCAAAATTAGATCCAAATCCAGAAAAAGGTAACCAAGATGTGAATCAGAATAGTGGAGTACCACCTACTTGCCAAACAATTTTGAGATCCTTAAATAATCATTTTCTAGTGGTGACTATGTGAGTGGGACCACCGATGGCCCAACTTCTTCTTAGTCCTACTTTTGTTTTTCTTTTGTTGATTAGTTTATTGGATATATCGTTTTATTAAGAATTTTTTTTTGTTAGTTTGGAGATATTAGTGAATGAAGAATAAGAATTGTGTATTAAGTATTATGGACTATTTTATTGATAAAATATGATATTATTTATTATACATTATATATGAATTTGAATTAGAAATCTTGGTAAATAATAAATTCTTTATTATTTTATCTTTAAACAGAATAAAGGTGTGTATTGAAGAATTAACAATAATATTTTTTGAAATTTTAAGCATTATTGCAATGTAATTTCTTTTACACTATTACTATTAAACTATTCATAGTGCAAGATTTTAGAATGATTTAGAGTTATAAAAGAAAATGATTATTTAATTATTTACCATTATAAATTGTGAAATGTAATATTGAATATTATATATAAATAAATAATATTTTTAAAAATAATTATTGTAGAAAACGCAAAAATAAATGATTACACACCAACGACCAATTTATCTAATGATCCAATCATTCATCCAACACATTCTTGTAAGCATAGTTGTAAAAAAATTTCAGCACATCTTTTAATAAAACAAATGCAATGTATTTATAAAAATAGGGTCGTCATAAAGAGTAAGTTGAAAAATACAATTGAGAAAATATATTATTAAATATTCTTATACTAATAAAAAAGTTTAAATAATTTTGAATTAAATATCATATAAAAATTCAATATTTAAAGGATCCGTATGAATATAAATTATCTATCAATATAATTGATAAATCCTATGTATCAAAAAATTGATACACGCAAAGTGAAATTCGAATATACAACTTGTTTGAAAGTTTAGTTTTGTAGTTTAAATGGATAACGTTATAAAATAATTATCAGTGCTATTAAAAGTAAAGACTTAAATTAATTTATAATATTTAGATGAGGGTCATTTTAGTCGTTTAAAAAAATAATATTCAAATTAATTATGACAATGGTATAAATGGGCATACTATCCATTTGTTAATTTAATATAAATTTGACATATTTTTTTTAATAACTGTAAAGGAATGATGAAGTATCATTGTTGACGTGTAAATATTTAATCTATATGATAAATATATATAATAGTTATTTTTAAAATTAAAATAATATTAAAAGAGATTAATTTTATTTAAAAATATTTTACGTTAACAATTTTTAATACACTGTGATATAGATAACTAACATGTCATCACTATTACTTGATTCCTAAGCATCACTATTACTTGATTCCTTAAGCATCACTATTACTTGATCCTTAAGCAAAAAAATAAAAATAAAAAGTTAAATTTAGATTAAACTTGACATATGACTAATACACTCCTTTTATACTATTGTCAAAATTAATTTGAGTATTATTTTTTTTTTTAAATAATTAAAATGATCCGCGTCTACAATATTAAGATTATTTGTTTTTTTTACTCACGCCGCTAATTAATAATTAGATGATTTAATATTCACTTATCACTAAATTAAAAAACAAAATGATAAAGGAGTTAGGAGTTGGATTTCATCTTAAATCTATGAATAAATAATAATTTTAATTTTAATGTTGTATCAAACTGTCACACTATGAATAGATAATATCAAAATGTCATACTTTTAAATTCCAACCGTTGATCGCAAAGTACGGCATGCGACATGCTGAAGCAAATTTTTTTAAAATTTAAATAGAAGGTCGCACCCCAAGATGTGACCATGTATTGTGCCTAATTATTTTTTTTTTCTCATTTTCCCAAATAGAAAATTATTTATTTTGAAATAAATTTAAATTATTTTAATAATGTCTCTTGTTTGTAAATAAATTAACAATTTAATTATATTTTATTAACAACTTGTCCTATTTTTTTCTCTGGATCAAATAAATAAAATATAATAATAATAAAGTAAATTATATTGATAAAATAAAATTAATTAAATGAACAAAAAATACATTAAATTAAAATAAAATATTATTAATAAATTAAAATAAAATACATTAAGTTGAATTGAATAAACAAAATACAGTTGATAGATGATATGGATTTCAGTGTTTCCATATGATTTGAATATCTAACATATGATATTTTCAAACAAAATACCAAATAAAACGGAGAAACACAAAGAGAGAAAATATGGAGAAGAAATGAAATGGTAAAAATCGCCACACTCCACAATAAGGAATGATAAGATCAAGTAGAATCACCACAAGAGTAGGAGGCTCTTGAAAGAAGAACCCTAGAGAACATTTCTCTAATCTCACACTAAGTGTCTTCTTCTTCAAAAAGTCTCGTGTGTATTACAAAAAAAAGACATGTATAGCCTAACACAAAATAACATGGTACCTAGGTTACATACAACTAATGATATTGTGCCTAAGTTATCAAATATTTAGGCACACACACTAGTCAACAATTCCTAATTATTGGTATGATTATTACATCCAAAATTAAATGTTAAAATATTTATATGATCAAAAGATTAATATAATGTGGATCAATCTTTTCATAGATCTTATGACTAAGAAAATTAATAACTTGTTCTCTAATTGTCTTTAGCTCCTAGCCTTCCTTCTAGTCAACGGTCCTTCTGCTCGTAGTTCTTGAAGCTCATTAACATTCATGTAGGTTGGTCAACATCACTAGATGTGCCTAAACAAATAACGTGTATATTATTTTAACAAACTCTTCTATTTTGTAGATAAATTTAAATTAATTTAAATATGAGAAAGTTATTTCTTCCTTTCATAATCGAACGTCCCAACTCATAATTTAAATTATTTTTTAATTTGTGGTATTTTTTCTTTAATTTAATATATTTTTGTTCATTTAATTAATTTTATTTTATTAATATAATTACATTATTATATTATTTTATAATTTTATTTATTTGATCCTGATAAATAGTAGGAGGAAGTGCTAACAAAATATAATTAATTCTTAATTTATCTACAAAATAGAAGACAATTGTTAAATGATTTAAATTTATCTACAAAATAAGATAAATTATTAAATAATATATAACAGTATTTGTTTGCCATATCTAGTCAAACATTTTTTTTCTTCAATTTAAAGTATGTTTATTTTAATTATTAATAATATTTTATTTTATTTAATGTAATTTGTTTAATTTATTTATTTTATTTTATTAACATAATTTACTTTTATTATTAATATTTTTTATTATGTTTGATCCGAAGAGAAAAAATAGGAGAAGTGCTAACAAAATATAATTAAATTATTAATTTATGTATAAAAATAGGAACAATTGGTTAAAATAATTTAAATTTTTCTACAAAAATAAGAGAGAGTTGTTTAAAATAATATAACACGTTATTTGTTTAGGTTACATCTAGCAACAATGCACTGTTTTTTCAATTAATGTATTTTATTTTATTAATATAATTTACTTTATTATTATTATTATTATTTTATTTTATTTGATCAGGAGAAAAAAATAAGAAAAATTTGTTAATAAAACTATAATTAATTGTTAATTTTATCTACAAAACAGGAGACAATTGTTAAAATAATTAAATCTTATCTATTAAATTGAAGATAGTTGTTAAAATATAAAACCAACTATTTATTTTGACACATATAATGAATCATATTTTTTTTCTTCAATTAACGTATTTATTTTAATTTATTAATAACATTTGTTTTTAAAATTTAAAATTATTTTTAATTTTATTAAATAAATAATTTTTTAAATTACAAAAATAAAAAAAATAATATATTTAGTCTTCTATTAAGTTTTAAATGCCCGGATTTGCGGTCCAATCGTTGGAATCCAAAAATATGATATTTTGATATTATTTTATTCAATTTATAAACATTTTAGTACAAGATAAAAAGCAGGATATTAGAATAAAAATTCCAAATACTATAGTAGCATTCACGGTTTTAAAAAAAATAACGACATTCCCTTCCCAAATATTTGTCATAGAAAATAAGTCACTTAATCATAATAATCATCACTTTTGATATATGGAATGAAAATCGTGTTGGACAATTATTTTTCTTTTCATTTTAAATCATTAAAACCATCCATTGAAATATAGTACGAATGTACGATGTAAAGAGCTATTGTTATATAAGATTCTTTGAAAACAGTATCCTACACTATAGCGACACTTGGGAGTTGGGTCCATTGAACACACAATGGCTGCAACATTCATCTCTCGCATCTCTCTTCTTCAACTAAACCCTTCTCTTTCTCTTACACCCCATCACTCTCCATTAACCACCAACAACAATTTCCCTCAATACTTTTATTCATACTCCATTTTTGTAACCATGTTTATTTATGATTATCAATAACGAATGTTCTTTTTGTTGGGTCATTTATTTTGATGTAAAGTTTGAATTTTTTATGGTAGATTTACGTTTTGTGGCTAAAAGGGCGAAAGGGTTGTACTAAAAAGCTTCTTCAGGTGTATTGGAAGTCAATTCCAAGCAACCCTTTTCAGTTGAAAAATCTATGATCCAATTGTTGTTATTGATAACTATGATAGCTTTACGTATAATCTTTGTCAGGTTTGGTTTAATGTCTATTACGTGTTTGATTTAATGTCTTTTTTATATTGAATAATAAAAAATTAAGGTTGATGAATGACTCTATCATATATATCATCTTTTAGTGTGAGGAATTATAGGGCATTGATTATGTTTAAGTGCATGTTTTTCTGTGTTTTAATGCTGAAATTGGTGGGAGTTGATTGATTTGAAGAATTGTAGAAGATCTGATTTTTTAAAGTTGTTCAAATAGAAAAGTTGTGTGGTTAAAGTGTTTTAAGCTTTAAATGTGGTTACCGTGCGTTATGATCTTATGTGGGGGAAATTGCAATGCTGCTGTGATCGTGGCTATGACATGATTGCAGAAACCTGAAAACCTTGAATAAAAGGGGAAATTGCAACCCCGCAGGGTTGTGTCGTAATGTGGTTATGCAAACCCAAAAACTTTGACTTTGAATTAAAGTCGCAATGCGTCACAAGTGTGTCGTGCATGGTGTGGAAACCCTTAAAATGTTGACTTTGCATTGACATTGCAATGTCGCCACAAGTTCTGTTGTGACATGGTGCAGAAACTGCCAGAAAACCTTGATGTTGCACCCACAATTGCGGTTGTGAAATGTGCAGCAAGTTGAGATTTTGCTGATTTCCAAGCACTTATGCCTTTTCCATCTGAAAAATGTTACCCTTTTAAAAGTGTCTCAAAATTTTCCCCAATTTTCCTCAAAACCTTTTTCTTTGTAAAATTAGATGAAAATCTATCAGAAGAGTCATAACAAGTTTGAATACTTAGCACCTGTTTCAAGAGAAATGCAATAGTGAACAAAGCTAAGGGCTGATTCTATTATTGTACTTGAAGTGTTTCTTCCTTTTCCTAAATTGGTTATTCTAATATTTGTATCGTTTACATTTGAAGTATATGGAGAGTTAGGATTCACTTTGAGGTCTACCGAAACGATGAGTTTGACGGTGGAGGAGTTGAAAAGGTAAACTATTTGCTGGTTATTGCATGTCTAACATTTTCTTATCGATGAAAGCTGTATGTGTGTGATACATATTCTTTATAGTTCCTGATGTAATTAAGAAGCTGTGTTTCTATTTATTTTGTTATTAGAAAAAATCCAAGAGGAGTGCTGATATCACCTGGGCCAGGTATGGCTTGCCTTCTTTTAGAACTCACAATTATTTCTAAATTTTTAAACAAATAAACTAATGAAACACCCACTGTTTCAATTGCTGATCGCAGAAAATAGTAAATTGTTCAAATTTCAGTGTGATAGTACCACATTAGCCACTATTTGACAACACTATGTAGTGAGTAGTGTATGTAGAGCAATATGATTTTTTAAGTTCTATGCTATAACGTGTTGCGCTGCTATATACTGCTGTTTGACAACACTGAAAACCTTAGTATGATCAATGACTTGACCACAACAAGACTTGTAATGTACGTTGTTTCCTCCTTACAGGAACACCTCAAGATTAGGCATATCTTTGCAAACAGTTTTGGAACTTGGACCCAACTGTACCTGTGTTTGGTGTGTGCATGGGGTTTGCAGTGCATGGGAGAGGCTTTCGGCGGTGAGTCTTAATAATTCTTGTACTTCCATTAGCCACTAATCTATTAATGAATGCAGATTTTTCTTAACATGTTTGTGCATCGTTCATCATTAACTCCAACTTCATTTTTAAAAGGAAAGCATCGTCATACATTTTAACTTTCACCTTTCATCCCAATAACAACATCATTTCTTCTTGACCGGACCATTACTAATAGGATCAAGGCTTTCTTCGTTTATCCGTGCAGGGAAAATCATTCGCTCTCCTTCGGTGTGATGCATGAAAAATTCTCTGGTTTATTATGACGAGAAAGGAGAAGAATGGATTTACTTGCTGGACACAAAGTAGGGTTCATTTATTACTTTTGTATGAAAGGAATTTTTAGAAGCATTTATCTGTTGTTGCTTTTTCATTCATACACTGTAATATGTTTAGTGTTATGTTTCAAAAACTGTATCTGACATCAAACCGCAGAGACCTCCATGTCATGCATCACTATTTTAAACCGCTCAATCAGGACAAAACCGCAGTCGAACATCTCAAATAACCGAACCATAGATAGCGTTGGTTCATGGTTGAACTGTCCGATTTGGCTCAATATTTAAAAGATTGGTTTACTGTTGGTTAGTAATCAGCAGCTAGATTCCATTCACTTTTAAACGCTTGCGAGTTCTGATATAATTTATCTTCATACATTTTCAGTCCTTTCTTGGCTGGAAGATATCACAGCCTTGTAATTGAAAAGGAGAGCTTTCCTCATGATGAACTTGAGGTAACAGCATGGACTGAAGATGGTCTCATAATGGCTGCTCGCCACAAGAAATATCGCATTTGCAGGTAACAAGTATTCTTCCTGCTGTCTGATTGGTCATGACAGCATCCTAGAAAGAATCGAAATCATTTAGGTCTACTGTAGGTAGTCTTTACTGATTCCCCGTTTGTCAAATAGAATCACATACATTAAATGCATTACAAACATGAACGCCCAATACGACATTGACAATGACATATAGACACATGTAATAACTGAAATAAAATAAAGTAATTGATGTAATACATGTGTTGGTGTAGACACAGACACGTATCAGACAGCGATATGTACTTCAATTTTGAAGTGACGATATGGCGTAAGTTATGAACAATTGATATCACCGGAGATGGTCGCAACCTTGTATCCTACTACCACCTATCCTTCACATCTGTATTTTATTTCCTACTTTATAATGCAAATCTTAGCACATGTATACTTTAGCATGCAAAATATTATTTAGTTTATTAGTAATTATTGAACTATGTTGGATTTGAGTTCATCCTTTTCCACTCTTAAACTTGTAATTTTCTCCTTTTTCACATAATAAGTTTTTTTCTTCGATTTATTGCAACTACAGGGTGTTCAGTTTCATCCAGAGAGCATTATAACCCCTGAAGGCATGACAATTGTCCATAACTTTGTGAAGCTTATAGAGAAAAGGGAGGCTGCTAGTTCTTGAAACAATGCTGAATGCTTAAAATAGTTTGAAGTTATATGTAAACCAAAATAGAATTAATAAAAGAAATAATTATTTTGGTAACCTATTTGTCAACTAGTTTAAAATTTTGAAGCAAAACATGGCAGGGAAAATAATCTTGGCTGATACATAGGATTTCCCTGAAACCTATAGGAATTATTGAAGTGTATGTTGCTTCTCATGTTTGTGATAATTTTTTAGTAGTTCTTAGTTACCTTTTTTTTTCTTTACACATTTTACAAGCATTTCAATCAAACATATAATTTGGACAAAAAATGGGAGGTCATTTTTCCAACCCTCCAAAGCATTTTTCAATCTTTTGCATTAGGAATAAATATCAAGAGTTTCTCCAACTGCACAAACTTGTTTAATTATCTTGATTATGTAGAGAATTGGTTCTCTATGTTTAGAAAAAATGAGCCTTGTGGTTTTCAATGAAAATGTCCTACTATATGTTTTCATTTTGTTCAGACTGAGAGCTTCCAATGCTTCAAATTGGTTCTTATATGAAGGCATATCTAGTTTTTAATGAGAAGTTAACTGATTAACGAGATTAACGTTCGAGAGAGAGTCAGACTAGGACCAATTTGGTCACTTAATTGGCCACATCAGTGCTGTTAATAGTGTCATCAAATGAGTGTTTACAGAATTATAGACTATTAAAATATAAATAGAGTTATGGACATTTTTTGAGAGTGCTTTACAAAGTCATAGACTAATTTGGTAGTCTAATCATTATGTAATGTTTAAATAAAATTTGTTGAATGTGTGGAATAGGAAGATTAACATTAATCAAATTAGGCGTATGGCTTATATTTGAATTTGAGCATAGCCATAATTCACATTCTATACACCCAAAATACATTATCAGAATGTTAGGATAAAATTCATAAAATACAATGCATCCAAAGAGGCATATTTAAATGCAAACACGACCAAACAACCATAGATAAATAGTTACTCTAATCTTTCAATTAGTAGGTTGGGTTTTGTGCCTACTTTAAGTAGATACTCTCCAGACAACTTCAATCAAATTTAAAATCCAAAACTTAAAAGATGTTGTTGAGCCAAAATAATTAAAGTCTAAAAAACAGAGGCAAATACCTTACAGCCAATGCCATTAGTTTGGTTATTGATTTTGTTAATCTATTCTTACTATTGGCAAAAACCACTTTTATGAGGCATCTTGTGTCCATTTAGTAGCCACTAGCATATATGGCAATAATCCTCTCAATGTTTTTTCTCCTTTCCAAAGCAATATAGATTCAAAAGTACCTACTATCATCTATGTTTTATTTATATCTGTGATTCTATACTTTATAAATTATAATTATTTAACAAATTCCTACAAAATGCATACTGAAGGTGGTGGCTGGTTTACTATTTGTTAAAAATAATAGAGTATAATCAGATCATAAAATAATTTTACATTGCTATCAAATTTGAACATTTCATATTATTATGTGAGTTTACTATCAAATATTTCAATATTATTAGTGTAAAATTAATTTAATTACTATAACGTATAAATCTTTTCTAAAACATATACTATATATATATATAATTAAAAGCCATGTAATCATTTGTTGAAAAAGTAAATATTCAAAATAGTTCGATTAAATTGCAGTTTTGATCTGTAATTAAAAAAATGGTGATATGATATATTTTATATTACGTGATATACTATATAATGATGTTGAATGATTAATAACTATGAAATTATAAATTTTTTTTTCTAAAATCTTCAATTTTAACTATGAATTAACTTATTTTGGTATTTACAATAATTAATACACTGTAAATAATTCTATAGTTATAGAATCATATGTTATATCATTTAAAATATAATAATTATAATTTTTTTAATTAAAAATTAAAAGAAACAAAATTATTAAAGTTTTAAAATAAAAAATTGATTTTTAAATGAAATTATGAAAAAATATACCCTCAACCAAATAGTTTTTTACCTCCATTAATATGTGGTATTCCATTCAATTCATGTGAATTGGTGGAAAAAATGATGATAGTTTATTGATATCAGGTATGTAGCAAGTCTTTTTCTTGGACAACTGTGAGATAAGCAAGAGTTTTATTTGCTTTTGCTTCTTTGAGGAAAATGGTTGAAGAGGTTGATAGTAACATATAACATTATATAAAATTAATTGAAACCAGATCACAAAATGCATGCGGATATATGTGGTTGTTTTTGCTGGACAGATATAGACATATAATAAATGCTCTTCCGGTTCTATCATATATTCATATATTCATATATTCCTCTCGGTCTCTATCATATAATTATGAAAAAAGAATAGTATTTCTTTTATTAAATATTAATGTATTTTTTTATCAAATATAAAATAATATATAATAAATAGAAGATTAATTGATAACACAGATTAAATTATATTAAAATTAAAAGTAATATTTTTTTTGAGATAATATTGTTAAATATAATAGTTATTGTAGAACCGAAGAGGAATTTATATCTACTAGTTCGTGGTGTTCGAATTATATTTATGAATATATATATATAGACAAACCATGTGATACACCTAAATGTGTAGTTCCTCTTATCTTAAATATAAATAAAAGATAAACATATTTGATTTAAATTTAGATACATGAATAGATTATTTTTTAATTAAGGATGAGGGAGAGTATTTGTGCTTGTAATATCGATGTATTCAAAAGATAAAATTACATATGTCATTATTTAAGATTATTTTTTTATTGATCCAGAAAAAGGATTAATATGAGAACAACTTAACATATCAATTCGATACATTAGTTGACAACAACTGTGATTATGGTTATCCAAAATTACATTACATATCACGAGTTCTCTAAAATCATTCATTGAAACTCATTGATAACGGTCCAATAAGGATGGAATTAATTTTTTATACTCAATACATATATATAT
>PGWS01007500.1:0-19563 GCA_002896235.1 Cicer reticulatum
CATCTTGTGCATCCAATAAGTGTGTTTGTGTCATTGGATGAACATTTAGGTCATTTTCGTCCTCCCTAGCTTATTCTTGTCCAATTAGGGTTTTTAACCAATCTTGTGCATCCAATAAGTTCATTTGTGTCATTGGATGAACATTTAGGTCATTTTCGTCCTCCCTAGGCTTATTCTTGTCCAATTAGGGTTTTTAACCAATCTTGTGCATCCAATAGGTGTGTTTGTGTCATTGGATTAACATTTAGGTCATTTCGTCGTCCTCCCTAGGCTTATTCTTGTCCAATTAGGGTTTTTAACCAATCTTGTGCATCCAATAAGTTCATTTGTGTCATTGGATGAACATTTAGGTCATTTTCGTCCTCCCTAGGCTTTATTCTTGTCCAATTAGGGTTTTTAACCAATCTTGTGCATCCAATAGTTCATTTTTGTGTCATTGGATGAACATTTAGGTCATTTTCGTCCTCCCTAGGCTTATTCTTGTCCAATTAGGGTTTTTAACCAATCTTGTGCATCCAATAAGTTCATTTGTGTCATTGGATGAACATTTAGGTCATTTTCGTCCTCCCTAGGCTTATTCTTGTCCAATTAGGGTTTTTAACCAATCTTGTGCATCCAATAAGTTCATTTGTGTCATTGGATGAACATTTAGGTCATTTTCGTCCTCCCTAGGCTTATTCTTGTCCAATTAGGGTTTTTAACCAATCTTGTGCATCCAATAAGTTCATTTGTGTCATTGGATGAACATTTAGGTCATTTTCGTCCTCCCTAGGCTTATTCTTGTCCAATTAGGGTTTTTAACCAATCTTGTGCATCCAATAAGTTCATTTGTGTCATTGGATGAACATTTAGGTCATTTTTCGTCCTCCCTAGGCTTATTCTTGTCCAATTAGGGTTTTTAACCAATCTTGTGCATCCAATAGGTTCATTTGTGTCATTGGATGAACATTTAGGTCATTTTCGTCCTCCCTAGGCTTATTCTTGTCCAATTAGGGTTTTTTTAACCAATCTTGTGCATCCAATAAGTTCATTTGTGTCATTGGATGAACATTTAGGTCATTTTCGTCCTCCCTAGACTTATTCTTGTCCAATTAGGGTTTTTAACCAATCTTGTGCATCCAATAAGTGTGTTTGTGTCATTGGATTAACATTTAGGTCATTTTCGTCCTCCCTAGGCTTATTCTTGTCCAATTAGGGTTTTTAACCAATCTTGTGCATCCAATAGGTTCATTTGTGTCATTGGATGAACATTTAGGTCATTTTCGTCCTCCCTAGGCTTATTCTTGTCCAATTAGGGTTTTTTAACATATCTTGTGCATCCAATAAGTTCATTTGTGTCATTGGATGAACATTTAGGTCATTTTCGTCCTCCCTAGGCTTATTCTTGTCCAATTAGGGTTTTTAACCAATCTTGTGCATCCAATAAGTGTGTTTGTGTCATTGGATGAACATTTAGGTCATTTTCGTCCTCCCTAGGCTTATTCTTGTCCAATTAGGGTTTTTAACCAATCTTGTGCATCCAATAAGGTCATTTGTGTCATTGGATGAACATTTAGGTCATTTTTCGTCTCCTAGGCTTATTCTTGTCCAATTAGGGTTTTTAACCAATCTTGTGCATCCAATAAGTTCATTTGTGTCATTGGATGAACATTTAGGTCATTTTCGTCCTCCCTAGGCTTATTCTTGTCCAATTAGGGTTTTTAACCAATCTTGTGCATCCAATAGGTGTGTTTGTGTCATTGGATGAACATTTAGGTCATTTTCGTCCTCCCTAGGCTTATTCTTGTCCAATTAGGGTTTTTAACCAATCTTGTGCATCCAATAAGTTCATTTGTGTCATTGGATGAACATTTAGGTCATTTTCGTCCTCCCTAGGCTTATTCTTGTCCAATTAGGGTTTTTAACCAATCTTGTGCATCCAATAAGTGTGTTTGTGTCATTGGATGAACATTTAGGTCATTTTCGTCCTCCCTAGGCTTATTCTTGTCCAATTAGGGTTTTTAACCAATCTTGTGCATCCAATAAGTTCATTTGTGTCATTGGATGAACATTTAGGTCATTTTCGTCCTCCCTAGGCTTATTCTTGTCCAATTAGGGTTTTTAACCAATCTTGTGCATCCAATAAGTTCATTTGTGTCATTGGATGAACATTTAGGTCATTTTCGTCCTCCCTAGGCTTATTCTTGTCCAATTAGGGTTTTTAACCAATCTTGTGCATCCAATAAGTGTCATTTGTGTCATTGGATGAACATTTAGGTCATTTTCGTCCTCCCTAGGCTTATTCTTGTCCAATTAGGGTTTTTAACCAATCTTGTGCATCCAATAAGGTCATTTGTGTCATTGGATGAACATTTAGGTCATTTTCGTCCTCCCTAGGCTTATTCTTGTCCAATTAGGGTTTTTAACCAATCTTGTGCATCCAATAAGTTCATTTGTGTCATTGGATGAACATTTAGGTCATTTTCGTCCTCCCTAGGCTTATTCTTGTCCAATTAGGGTTTTTAACCAATCTTGTGCATCCAATAAGTTCATTTGTGTCATTGGATGAACATTTAGGTCATTTTCGTCCTCCCTAGGCTTATTCTTGTCCAATTAGGGTTTTTAACCAATCTTGTGCATCCAATAAGTTCATTTTGTGTCATTGGATGAACATTTAGGTCATTTTCGTCCTCCCTAGGCTTATTCTTGTCCAATTAGGGTTTTTAACCAATCTTGTGCATCCAATAAGTTGTGTTTGTGTCATTGGATGAACATTTAGGTCATTTTCGTCCTCCCTAGGCTTATTCTTGTCCAATTAGGGTTTTTAACCAATCTTGTGCATCCAATAAGTGTGTTTGTGTCATTGGATGAAAATTTAGGTCATTTTCGTCCTCCCTAGGCTTATTCTTGTCCAATTAGGGTTTTTAACCAATCTTGTGCATCCAATAAGTTCATTTGTGTCATTGGATGAACATTTAGGTCATTTTCGTCCTCCCTAGGCTTATTCTTGTCCAATTAGGGTAGTTGTTTATCAATCATGTTTATCCAATAAGGTTCGATATACCCCATACTATGAACATTTAGGTCCCTAACGTGCTCAGATAAGGATATTCTTTGTGCCAATAGGTGGTTTTTTAAACCAATCTTGTTGCATCAATAAGTTCTACGTGTACCTGGGATGAACATTTTAGGTCATTTTTGTCCAAATTTAGGCTTATTCTATTTCCCATACTTTTTAACAATCTTGTTCACATCCATATATAGATTCATTTGTGTTAAATTGAGATCCTGAAGCATTTAGCGTCCTTTTCGATCTCTCCCTAGCTTATTCTTTGTCCAATTAGGGTTTTTTAACTCAATCTTGGATGCATACCATATTAGTTCCATTGTGTTACTACATCATCGAACATTTAGGGCCATTCTCCGTCCTCCCTAGGTTTATTATGTGTCCAATTACGGATTTTCTAACCAATCTTGTGCATCTCAATACAAGTTGCATTTGTGTCATTATGGATGAAACATTATTAGGTCATTTTCGGCATTCCGTAGGCTTATTCATTGTCTAATTAGGGTTTTTAACCAATCTTGTGCATCCAATAAAGTTCATTTGTGTCATTGGAATGAACATTTAGGTCATTTTAGTCCACCATAAGCTTATCTTGTGCTGATAAGGGTTTATTGGGTTTTAACCAATCTTGTCATCCAATAAGTTCATTTGTTGTAATTGCGGTAACATTTAGGTCATTTGCGTCCTCCCTAGCTTAATCTTGTGCCATTAGGGTTTTTAACCAATCTATTGTGCATCCAATAAGTTTCATTGTGTCATTGGATGAACATTAGGTCAATTTTCGTCTTCCCTAGGCTTATTCTTGTGCCAATTAAGGGTTTTAACAACTGTGGGCATCGATAATGTTTCATTTGTGTCATTGGATGAACATTTAGGTCCATTTTAAGTCCTCAATAAGCTTTATTCTTGTCTAAATTACGGTTTTTAACCCAATCTTCTCGCATCCATAAGTTCATTTGTGTCATTGGGATGAACATTTAGGCATTCGTCCTCCCTATGCTTATTCTTGTGAGTTAGGTTTTTAACCAATCTTGGCAATCCAATAAGTTCCATTTGTGTAATTGGATGAACATTTAGGTCATTTTCGTCCTCCTTAAGCTTATTCTTGTCCAATTAGGGTTTTTAACCAATCTTGTGCATCCAATAAAGTTCATTTGTGTAATTGGATGAACATTTAGGTCATTTTCGTCCTCCCTAGGCTTATTCTTGTCCAATTAGGGTTTTTAACCAATCTTGTGCATCCAATAGTTCATTTGTGTCATTGGATGAACATTTAGGTCATTTTCGTCCCTCCCTAGGCTTATTCTTGTCCAATAAGTAGGTTTTTAACCAATCTTGTCATCCAATAAGTTCATTTAGAGCATTGGATGAACATCATTTAGGTCATTTTCGTCCTCCCTTAGCTTATTCTTGTCCAATTAGGCGTTTTTAACCAATCTTGTGCATCCAAT
This sequence comes from Cicer reticulatum, assembly GCA_002896235.1. Lineage (NCBI taxonomy): Eukaryota > Viridiplantae > Streptophyta > Magnoliopsida > Fabales > Fabaceae > Cicer > Cicer reticulatum. Next base: position 4,498 of record PGWS01007500.1, read on the forward strand.
AAGTTCATTTGTGTCACTGGATGAACATTTAGGTCATTTTCGTCCTCCCTAGGCTTATTCTTGTCCAATTAGGTTTTTTAAAGAATCTTGTTGCATACCAATACGTTCATTTGTGTAAATTGAGATGAACATTTAGACAGTCATTTTTCGTCTCCCTAGGATACGTATTCTTGTCCAATTAGGGTTTTTTAACCAATCTTGTGAGCATCCAATAAGTTCATTAGGTCATTGGATGAACAGTTAGGTCATTTCGACCTCCCTAGAAAGTTATTCTTGTCCAATTAGGACTTTTTAACCAATCTGTGCATCCAATAAGCTGTGTTTGTGTGTCATTGAGATGAACATTTAGGATCATTTTCGCCTCCTAGCTTATTCTTGTTCCAATTAGGGTTTTTATTTAACCAATCTTGTGCATCCAATAAGTTCATTTGTGTCATTGGATGAACATTTAGGTCATTTCCCGTCTCCCTTAGCTTATTCTTTTGTCCACATAAGGGTTTTTAACCAATCTTGTGCATCCATAAGTCATTTGTGTCATTGGATAAACATTTAGAGTCATTTCGTCCTCCCTAGGCTTATTCTAGTGCAATTAGGGTTTCTTTAACCAATCTTGTGCATCCAATAAGTTCATTTGTCTGCATTGGATGAACATTTAGGTCAATATTCGTCCTCACCCTATGCTTATTCTTGTTCAATTAGGCATTTTTAAACCAATCTTGTGCATCCAACCAAGTTTCATTTGTGCATTGGATGAACATTTAGTCATTTTCGTCCTCCCTAGGCTTATTCTTGTCCAATTAAGTTTTTAACCAATCGTTTGTGCATCCAATAAGTTCATTTGTGTCATTCGATGAACATTTAGGTCATTTTCGTCCTCCCTAGGCTTATTCTTGTCCAATTAGCGTTTTTACGCAATCTGTGTGCATCCAATAGTTCATTTGTGTCATTGGATGAACATTTAGGTCATTTTCGTCCTCCTAGTAAACTTATTCTTGTCCCAATTAGGTTTTTTAACCAATCTTGTGCATGCATAGTTCATTTGTGTCATTGGTATGACACATTTAGGTCATTTTCGTCCTCCCTAGGCTTATTCTCTCCAATTATAAGTTTTAACCAATCTTGTGCATCTTGTCCAATTAGGGTTTTAAGTCAATATTTGTGTCATTGGATGAACATTTAGGTCATTTTCGTCCTCCCTAGGCTTATTCTTGTCCAATTAGGGTTTTTAACCAATCTTGTGCATCCAATAAGTTCATTTGTGTCATTGGATGAACATTTAGGTCATTTTCGTCCTCCCTAGGCTTATTCTTGTCCAATTAGGGTTTTTAACCAATCTTGTGCATCCAATAAGTTCATTTGTGTAATTGGATGAACATTTAGGTCATTTTCGTCCTCCCTAGGCTTATTACTATCTTTGTCCAATTAGGGTTTTTAACCAATCTTGTGCATCCAATAAGTTCATTTTGTGTCATTGGATGAACATTTTAGGTCATTTTCGTCCTCCCTAGGCTTATTCTTGTCCAATTAGGGTTTTTAACCAATCTTGTGCATCCAATAAGTTCATTTGTGTCATTGGATGAACATTTAGGTCATTTTCGTCCTCCCTAGGCTTATTCTTGTCCAATTAGGGGGTTTTTAACCAATCTTGTGCATCCAATAAGTTCATTTGTGTCATTGGATGAACATTTAGGTCATTTTCGTCCTCCCTAGGCTAAGTCCAATAGGTTTTTATAACCAATCTTGTGCATCCAATAGGTGTTCATTTGTGTCATTGGATGAACATTTAGGTCATTTTCGTCCTCCCTAGGCTTATTCTTGTCCAATTAGGGTTTTTAACCAATCTTGTGCATCCAATAAGTTCATTTGTGTCATTGGATGAACATTTAGGTCATTTTCGTCCTCCCTAGGCTTATTCTTGTCCAATTAGGGTTTTTAACCAATCTTGTGCATCCAATAAGTTCATTTGTGTCATTGGATGAACATTTAGGTCATTTTTCGTCCTCCCTAGGCTTATTCTTGTCCAATTAGGGTTTTTAACCAATCTTGTGCATCCAATAAGTTCATTTGTGTCATGGATGAAACATTTAGGTCATTTTCGTCCCCCTAGGTTTATTCTTGTTCAATTAGGGTTTATAACCAATCTTGTGCATCCAATAAGTTCTTTTGTGTCATTGGATTAACATTTAGGTCATTTTCGTCCTCCCTAGGCTTATTCTTGTCCAATTAGGGTTTTTAACCAATCTTGTGCATCCAATAAGTTCATTTGTGTCATTGGATTAACATTTAGGTCATTTTCGTCCTCCCTAGGCTTATTCTTGTCCAATTAGGGTTTTTAACCAATCTTGTGCATCCAATAAGTTCATTTGTGTCATTGGATGAACATTTAGGTCATTTTTCGTCCTCCCTAGGCTTATTCTTGTCCAATTAGGGTTTTTAACCCAATCTTGTGCATCCAATAAGTCATTTGTGTCATTGGATGAACATTTAGGTCATTTTCGTCCTCCCTAGGCTTATTCTTGTCCAATTAGGGTTTTTAACCAATCTTGTGTGCATCCAATAAGTTCATTTGTGTCATTGGATGAACATTTAGGTCATTTTCGTCCTCCCTAGGCTTATTCTTGTCCAATTAGGGTTTTTAACCAATCTTGTGCATCCAATAAGTTCAATTTGTGTCATTGGAATGAACATTTAGGTCATTTTTCGTCCTCCCTAGGCTTATTCTTGTCCAATTACCATCTTGTGTTCATTTGTTTGAACATTTAGGTCATCTTGTGCATTCCAATAAGTTTTTCATTGTGTAAGTTCATTGTGTCATTGGATGAACATTTAGGTCATTTTCGTCCTCCCTAGGCTTATTCTTGTCCAATTAGGGTTTTTTAACCAATCTTGTGCATCCAATAAGTTCATTTGTGTCATTGGATGAACATTTAGGTCATTTCGTCCTCCCTAGGCTTATTCTTGTCCAATTAGGTTTTTAACCAATCTTGTGCATCCAATAAGTTCATTTGTGTCATTGGATGAACATTTAGGTCATTTTCGTCCTCCCTAGGCTTATTCTTGTCCAATTAGGGTTTTTTAACCAAATCTTGTGCATCCAATAAGTTCATTTGTGTCATTGGATGAACATTTAGGTCATTTTCGTCCTCCCTAGGCTTATTCTTGTCCAATTAGGGTTTTTAACCAATCTTGTGCATCCAATAAGTTCATTTGTGTCATTGGATGAACATTTAGGTCATTTTCGTCCTCCCTAGGCTTATTCTTGTCCAATTAGGGTTTTTAACCAATCTTGTGCATCCAATAAGTTCATTTGTGTCATTGGATGAACATTTAGGTCATTTTCGTCCTCCCTAGGCTTATTCTTGTCCAATTAGGGTTTTTTAACCAATCTTGTGCATCCAATAAGTTCATTTGTGTCATTGGATGAACATTTAGTCATTTTCGTCCTCCCTATGCTTATTCTTGTCCAATTAGGGTGCATTTTTAACCAATCTTGTGCATCCAATAAGTTCATTTGTGTCATTTGGATGAACATTTAGGTCATTTTTCGTTCGTCCTCCTAGGGCTTATTCTTGTCCAATTAGGGTTCATTTGTGTAATTTTTTAACCAATCTTGTGCATCCAATAAGTTTCATTTGTGCATCATTGGATGAACATTTAGGTCATTTTTCGTCCTCCCTAGGCTTATTCTTGTCAATTAGGGTTTTTAACAATCTTGTGCATCAATAAGTTCATTTGTGTCATTGGATGAACATTTAGGTCCTCCCCTTGGCTTTTCGTCCTCCTTGTAGACCAATATTCTTGTCCAATTGAACATTTAGGTCTTTTTCGTCCTCCCTGGCTTATTCTTGGTTTTTAACCAATCTTGTGCATCCAATAAGTTCATTTGTGTGTCATTGGATGAACATTTAGGTCATTTTCGTCCTCCTAGGCTTATTCTTGTCCAATTAGGGTTTTTTAACCAATCTTGTGCATCCAATAAGTTCATTTGTGTCATTGGATGAACATTTAGGTCATTTTCGTCCTCCCTAGGCTTATTCTGTGTCCAATTAGGGTTTTTAACCAATCTTGTGCATCCAATAAGTTCATTTGTGTCATTGGATGAACATTTAGGTCATTTTCGTCCTCCCTAGGCTTATTCTTGTCCAATTAGGGTTTTTAACCAATCTTGTGCATCCAATAAGTTCATTTGTGTCATTGGATGAACATTTAGGTCATTTTCGTCCTCCCTAGGCTTATTCTTGTCCAATTAGGGTTTTTAACCAATCTTGTGCATCCAATAAGTTCATTTGTGTCATTGGATGAACATTTAGGTCATTTTCGTCCTCCTAGGCTTTATTCTTGTCCAATTAGGGTTTTTAACCAATCTTGTGCATCCAATAAGTTCATTTGTGTCATTGGATGAACATTTAGGTCATTTTCGTCCTCCCTAGGCTTATTCTTGTCCAATTAGTTTTTTTAACCAATCTTGTGCATCCAATAAGTCAGTTTCATTTGTGTCATTTTGAACCATTTAGGTCATTTTCGTCCTCCCTAGCTTATTCTTGTCCAATTAGGGTTTTTTAAACCAATCTTGTGCATCCAATAAGTTCATTTGTGTCATTGGATGAACATTTAGGTCATTTTCGTCCTCCCTAGGCTTATTCTTGTCCAATTAGGGTTTTTAACCAATCTTGTGCATCCAATAAGTTCATTTGTGTCATTGGATGAACATTTAGGTCATTTTCGTCCTCCCTAGGCTTATTCTTGTCCAATTAGGGTTTTTAACCAATCTTGTGCATCCAATAAGTTCATTTGTGTCATTGGATGAACATTTAGGTCATTTTCGTCCTCCCTAGGCTTATTCTTGTCCAATTAGGGTTTTTAACCAATCTTGTGCATCCAATAAGTTCATTTGTGTCATTGGATGAACATTTAGGTCAATTTTTTGTGTCATTCCAATTAAGGTTTTTAACCAATCTTTAGGTCATTTTTCATTCGTCCTCATTTTTCTCCCTTGCTTTATTCTTGTCCAATTAGGGTTTTTAACCAATCTTGTGCATCCAATAAGTTCATTTGTGTCATTGGATGAACATTTAGGTCATTTTCGTCCTCCCTAGGCTTATTCTTGTCCAATTAGGGTTTTTAACCAATCTTGTGCATCCAATAAGTTCATTTGTGTCATTGGATGAACATTTAGGTCATTTTCGTCCTCCCTAGGCTTATTCTTGTCCAATTAGGGTTTTTTAACCAATCTTGTGCATCCAATAAGTTCATTTGTGTCATTGGATGAACATTTAGGTCATTTTCGTCCTCCCTAGGCTTATTCTTGTCCAATTAGGGTTTTTAACCAATCTTGTGCATCCAATAAGTTCATTTGTGTTCATTGGATGAACATTTAGGTCATTTTCGTCCTCCCTAGGCTTATTCTTGTCCAATTAGGGTTTTTAACCAATCTTGTGCATCCAATAAGTTCATTTGTGTCATTGGATGAACATTTAGGTCATTTTCGTCCTCCCTAGGCTTTATTCTTGTCCAATTAGGGTTTTAACCAATCTTGTGCATCCAATAAGTTCATTTGTGTCATTGGATGAACATTTAGGTCATTTTCGTCCTCCTAGGCTTATTCTTGTCCAATTAGGGTTTTTTAACCAATCTTGTGCATCCAATAAGTTCATTTGTGTCATTGGATGAACATTTAGGTCATTTTCGTCCTCCCTAGGCTTATTCTTTTGTCCAATTAGTGTTTTAACCAATCTTGTGCATCCAATAAGTTCATTTGTGTCATTGGATGAACATTTAGGTCATTTAGGTCGTCCTCTCCTAGGCTTATTCTTGTCCAATTAGGGTTTTTAACCAATCTTGTGCATCCAATAAGTTCATTTGTGTCATTGGATGAACATTTAGGTCATTTTCGTCCTCCCTAGGCTTATTCTTGTCCAATTAGGGTTTTTAACCAATCTTGTGCATCCAATAAGTTCATTTGTGTCATTGGATGAACATTTAGGTCATTTTCGTCCTCCCTAGGCTTATTTCTTGTCCATTAGGGTTTTTAACCAATCTTGTGCATCCAATAAGTTCATTTGTGTGTCATTGGATTAACATTTAGGTCATTTTCGTCCTCCCTAGGCTTATTCTTGGTCCAATTAGGGTTTTTAACCAATCTTGTGCATCCAATAAGTTCATTTGTGTCATTGGATGAACATTTAGGTCATTTTCGTCCTCCCTAGGCTTATTCTTGTCCAATTAGGGTTTTTAACCAATCTTGTGCATCCAATAAGTTCATTTGTGTCATTGGATGAACATTTAGGTCATTTTCGTCCTCCCTAGGCTTATTCTTGTCCAATTAGGGTTTTTAACCAATCTTGTGCATCCAATAAGTTCATTTGTGTCATTGGATGAACATTTAGGTCATTTTCGTCCTCCCTAGGCTTATTCTTGTCCAATTAGGGTTTTTAACCAATCTTGTGCATCCAATAATGTTCATTTGTGTCATTGGATTAACATTTAGGTCATTTTCGTCCTCCCTAGGCTTATTCTTGTCCAATTAGGGTTTTTAACCAATCTTGTGCATCCATATAAGTGTGTCATTGTGTCACATGGATGAACATTTATTCTTGTCATTTTCGTCCTCCCTGTGTAATTGGATTATTCTTGTCCAATTAGGTCCAATTAGGGTTTTTTAACCAATCTGTGGCATCCAATAAGTTCATTTGTGTCATTGGATGAACATTTAGGTCATTTTCGTCCTCCCTAGGCTTATTCTTGTCCAATTAGGGTTTTTAACCAATCTTGTGCATCCAATAGGTGTCATTTGTGTCATTGGATGAACATTTAGGTCATTTTCGTCCTCCCTAGGCTTATTCTTGTCCATTAGGGTTTTTAACCAATCTTGTGCATCCAATAAGTTCATTTGTGTCATTGGATGAACATTTAGGTCATTTTCGTCCTCCCTAGGCTTATTCTTGTCCAATTAGGGTTTTTAACCAATCTTGTGCATCCAATAAGTTCATTTGTGTCATTGGATGAACATTTAGGTCATTTTCGTCCTCCCTAGGCTTATTCTTGTCCAATTAGGGTTTTTTAACCAATCTTGTGCATCCAATAAGTTCATTTGTGTCATTGGATGAACATTTAGGTCATTTTCGTCCTCCCTAGGCTTATTCTTGTCCAATTAGGGTTTTTAACCAATCTTGTGCATCCAATAAGTTCATTTGTGTCATTGGATGAACATTTAGGTCATTTTCGTCCTCCCTAGGCTTATTCTTGTTCCAATTAGGGTTTTTAACCAATCTTGTGCATCCAATAAGTTCATTTGTGTCATTGGATGAACATTTAGGTCATTTTCGTCCTCCCTAGGCTTATTCTTGTCCAATTAGGGTTTTTAACCAATCTTGTGCATCCAATAAGTTCATTTGTGTCATTGGATGAACATTTAGGTCATTTTCGTCCTCCCTAGGCTTATTCTTGTCCAATTAGGGTTTTTAACCAATCTTGTGCATCCAATAAGTTCATTTGTGTCATTGGATGAACATTTAGGTCATTTTCGTCCTCCCTAGGCTTATTCTTGTCCAATTAGGGTTTTTAAACCAATCTTGTGCATCCAATAAGTTCATTTGTGTCATTGGATGAACATTTAGGTCATTTTCGTCCTCCCTAGGCTTATTCTTGTCCAATTAGGGTTTTTTTAACCAATCTTGTGCATCCAATAAGTTCATTTGTGTCATTGGATGAACATTTAGGTCATTTTCGTCCTCCCTAGGCTTATTCTTGTCCAATTAGGTTTTTTAACCAATCTTGTGCATCCAATAAGTTCATTTGTGTCATTGGATGAACATTTAGGTCATTTTCGTCCTCCCTAGGCTTATTCTTGTCCAATTAGGGTTTTTAACCAATCTTGTGCATCCAATAAGTTCATTTGTGTCATTGGATGAACATTTAGGTCATTTTTCGTCCTCCCTAGGCTTATTCTTGTCCAATTAGGGTTTTTAACCAATCTTGTGCATCCAATAAGTTCATTTGTGTCATTGGATGAACATTTTAGGTCATTTTCGTCCTCCCTAGGCTTATTCTTGTCCAATTAGGGTTTTTAACCAATCTTGTGCATCCAATAAGTTCATTTGTGTCATTGGATGAACATTTAGGTCATTTTCGTCCTCCCTAGGCTTATTCTTGTCCAATTAGGGTTTTTAACCAATTGTGCATCCAATAAGTTCATTTGTGTCATTGGATTAACATTTAGGTCATTTTCGTCCTCCCTAGGCTTATTCTTGTCCAATTAGGGTTTTTAACCAATCTTGTGCATCCAATAAGTTCATTTGTGTCATTGGGATGAACATTAGGTCATTTTCGTCCTCCCTAGGCTTATTCTTGTCCAATTAGGGTTTTTAACCAATCTTGTGCATCCAATAAGTTGTTCATTGTTGTGTCATTGGATTAACATTTAGGTCATTTTCGTCCTCCCTAGGACTTATTCTGTCCAATTAGGGTTTTTAACCAATCTTGTGCATCCAATAAGTTCTTTTGTGTAATTGGATGAACATTTAGGTCATTTTCGTCCTCCCTAGCTTATTCTTGTCCAATTAGGGTTTTTAACCAATCTTGTGCATCCAATAAGTTCATTTGTGTAATTGGATGAACATTTATATAATTTTCGTCCTCCCTAGGCTTATTCTTGTCCAATTAGGGTTTTTAACCAATCTTGTGCATCCAATAAGTTCATTTGTGTCATTGGATGAACATTTAGGTCATTTTCGTCCTCCCATAGGCTTATTCTTGTCCAATTAGGGTTTTTAACCAATCTTGTGCATCCAATAAGTTCATTTGTGTCATTGGATGAACATTTAGGTCATTTTCGTCCTCCCTAGGCTTATTCTTGTCCAATTAGGGTTTTTAACCAATCTTGTGCATCCAATAAGTTCATTTGTGTCATTGGATGAACATTTAGGTCATTTTTCGTCCTCCCTAGGCTTATTCTTGTCCAATTAGGGTTTTAAACCAATCTTGTGCATCCAATAAGTTCATTTGTGTCATTGGATTAACATTTAGGTATTTTTCGTCCTCCCCTAGGCTTTATTCTTGTCCAATTAGGGTTTTTAACCAATAAATCTTGTGCATCCAATAGGTGTTCATTTGTGTCATTGGATGAACATTTAGGTCATTTTCGTCCTCCCTAGGCTTATTCTTGTCCAATTAGGGTTTTTTAACCAATCTTGGTGCATCCAATAAGTTCATTTGTGTCATTGGATGAACATTTAGGTCATTTTCGTCCTCCCTAGGCTTATTCTTGTCCAATTAGGTTTTTAACCAATCTTGTGCATCCAATAAGTTCATTTGTGTCATTGGATGAACATTTAGGTCATTTTCGTCCTCCCTAGGCTTTATTCTTGTCCAATTAGGGTTTTTAACCAATCTTGTGCATCCAATAAGTTCATTTGTGTCATTGGATGAACATTTAGGTCATTTTCGTCCTCCCTAGGCTTATTCTTGTCCAATTAGGGTTTTTAACCAATCTTGTGCATCCAATAGTTCATTTGTGTCATTTGGATGAACATTTAGGTCATTTTCGTCCTCCCTAGGCTTATTCTTGTCCAATAGGGTTTTTTTAACCAATCTTTGTGCATCCAATAAGTTCATTTGTGTCATTGGATGAACATTAGGTCATTTTTCGTCCTCCCTAGGCTTATATCTTGTCCAATTAGGGTTTTTAACCAATCTTGTGCATCCAATAAGTTCATTTGTGTCATTGGATGAACAATTAGGTCATTTTCGTCCTCCCTAGACTTATTCTTGTCCAATTAGGGTTTTTAACCAATCTTGTGCATCCAATAAGTTCATTTGTGTCATTGGATGAACATTTAGGTCATTTTCGTCCTCCCTAGGCTTATTCTTGTCCAATTTAGGGTTTTTAACCAATCTTGTGCATCCAATAAGTTCATTTGTGTCATTGGATGAACATTTAGGTCATTTTCGTCCTCCCTAGGCTTATTCTTGTCCAATTAGGGTTAACTTTTTAACCAATCTTGTGGCATCCAATAAGTTCATTTGTGTCATTGGATGAACATTTAGGTCATTTTCGTCCTCCCTAGGTTTATTCTTGTCCAATTAGGGTTTTTAACCAATCTTGTGCATCCAATAAGCGTGTTTGTGTCATTGGATGAACATTTAGGTCATTTTCGTCCTCCCTAGGCTTATTCTTGTCCAATTAGGGTTTTTAACCAATCTTGTGCATCCAATAAGTTCATTTGTGTCATTGGATGAACATTTAGGTCATTTTCGTCCTCCCTGGGCTTATTCTTGTCCAATTAGGGATTTTTTAACCAATCTTGTGCATCCAATAGTTCATTTGTGTCATTGGATGAACATTTAGGTCATTTTTTCGTCCTCCCTAGAGTTATTCTTGTCCAATTAGGGGTTTTTTAACCAATCTTGTGCATCCAATAAGTTAATTTGTGTAATTGGATTAACATTTAGGTCATTTTCGTCCTCCCTAAGGCTTATTCTTGTCCAATTAGGGGTTTTTAACCAATCTTGTGCATCCAATAAGGTGTGTTTGTGTCATTGGATGAACATTAGGTCATTTTCGTCCTCCCTAGGCTTATTCTTGTCCCATTAGGGTTTTTCATCGTACTGTGGATCCAATGATGTGCATGTAATAATATGTCATTTGTGTCATGGAATCATTCTTTTAGGTCCATCTTTCGTCCATCCTTGGATGTATTCTTGTCCAATTGGTTTTATAACCAATCTTGTGCATCCAATAAGTTTGTTTGTGTCATTGGATGAACATTTAGGTTCATTTTCGTCCTCCTAACTTATTCTTGTCCAATTAGGGGATACCAATCTTTTGCATCCAATAAGTGTGTTTGTGTCATTGGATGAACATTTAAGTATTTTCCGTCTCCTAGGCTTATTCTTGGTCTAATTAGGGTTATTTAACCAATCTTGTGCATCCAATAAGTTCATTGTGTCATTGGATGAACATTTTTGGTCATTTTCGTCCTCCCTAGCGCTTATTCCCTTGTCCAGTTAGGGTTTTTTTCCCAATCTTGTGCAATAAGGATTCATTTGTGTCATTGGATTAACATTTAGGTCATTTTCGTCCTCCCTAAGCTTATTCTTGTCCAATTAGGGTTTTTAACCAAATCTTGTGCATCCAATAAGTTCATTTGTGTCATTGGATGCACATTTAGGTCATTTTCGTCCTCCCTGACTTATTCTTGTCCAATTAGGGTTTTTAACCATCTTGTGCATCCAATAGGTGTGTTTGTGTCATTGGATGAAACATTTAGGGTCATTTTTCGTCCTCCCTAAGGCTTATCCTTGTCCAATTATAAGGGTTTTAACCAATCTTGTGCATCTGCATGGTGTGTGTTTGTGTCATTGGATGAACATTTAGGTCATTTTAGCCTCCTAGGCTTATTCTTGTCCAATTAGGGTTTTTTAAACAATCTTGTACATCCAATTAGAGTCTTTGTGTCATTGGATGAACATTTAGGTCATTTTCGTCCTCCCTATGCTTATTCTTGTCCAATTAAGAGGTTTTAACCAATCTTGTGCATCCAATAGGTGTATTTGTGTCATTGGATTAACATTTAGGGTCATTTTCGTCCTCCCTAGGCTTATTCTTGTCCAATTAGGGTTTTTAACCAATCTTGTGCATCCAATAAGTTTCATTTGTGTCATTGGGATTAACAGCTAGGTCATTTTCGTCCTCCCTAGGCTTATTCTTGTGTCCAATAGGATTTTAACAAACCAATCTTCTGTGCATCCAATAGGTTGTGTCTCTCTGTGTAATTGGATGAATAAATTTCATGTCATGAGTGTGTTTCGTCCTCCTTAGACTATACCTTATTCTGTAATTAGGATTTTTAACCAATCTTCTTGCATCCAATAAGTTTCATTTGTGTATTGGGATGAACTCGAGGTCATTTTTAACATTTCGTAAGTTAGTCTTCTAGCATTACGATATAACAATCTCATGGTGGATCCAATAGGGTTATTTGTGTAATTGCAGTACATTTGTCATTTTCGTCTCCAGGGATTATTTTTCTATTGTCAATTAGAAGGTTTAAACCATTTGGCGTCCATAATTTCTTTTGTATAATTGGATGTGTCATTTCATCACCTACGGCTTATTTGTGCAAATAGGTTTTTAACAATCTCTGTACAGTTACAGTCGTAATTGGATGAACATTTGAGTTGATTTCGTACACCAGGCTTATTCTTGGCAGTAGGGTTTATAACCATCTTGTGCACATAAGTTATTTTGTGATTGGATCGAACATTTAGGATATTTTTCGTCCTCCTAGCTTATTCTTGTGCAATTAGGGTTTTTAACCAATCTTGTGCATCCAATAAGTTCATTTGTGTCATTGGATGAACATTTAGGTGATCCATTTTCGTCTCCTAGGCTTCTTCTTGTCCAATTCACTTTTTAACAGCGTCTTGTGAATCCCATAAGTTCTATTGTGTCATTTCAATGACATTTAGTCATTTTCGTCTCTCTGCTGATTCTTGTCAATTAGGAGTTTTAACCATCTTGTGCATTCAATACTTCAATTTGTGCGTTGGATGAACATTTAGGTATTTTATTCCTCTAGGATCAGAATGTGCAATTAGGTTTTTTAACTATTTGTTCACATCCAATAAGTTATTTGTGTAATGGTGAACATTTAGGTCATTTTCCGTACTCCATAGGCTTAGCACTTGTGCATTATGGTTTATAACCAATCTTGTGCATCAATAAGTTCTTTTGTAAATTGGATGAACATTTAGGTCATAAGTCCTACTAGGCCAATTGAGGTTTTTAAACCAATCTTGTGCATCAATAAGTTCTTTGTAAATTGGATAACATTGGTATTTCGCCAAGTAGCTTATTGCTGCAAATAGGATCCATCTTGTGTACAATAGTCTTGTGCATTGGATGAGATTTACATTCTTCACTCCTTAGTGTGTCTTCTTGTCCATTAGTGTTTAAAATGTGAATCCAATAATCATTTGTGATTGAATGACATTGTAGGTAAATTTCATCCTCTCATTTTGTCAATTAGGGTCACAAAAATATAGGCCCAGGGAGTTCTTTGTTATTGATCGAACATTTAGTCTTTACAATTAGGTATTCTTGTGCAATAGGATTTTTTAACAATCTTGTGGCATCCACATAAGTGGTAGTCGACATTTTGGTAATGTCACACTACTGGTATGTGGAATATTGACATCTTGTGCATCCCAACATAGTTTCATTTGGTAGTCATTTGGATACATTCTTCGTCCCCTCTAATTGTCCAACTAGGCTTTTTAACGAATCTTGGTGCATCCATAAAGTTCAAGTGTATTTTAGAAACATTTAAAGTCAAGTACTCCTCGTAGGCTTATTCATGACCAGGTACCGCAATCTTGTGCATCACAATTCATTTGTGTCATTGATTAACATTTAGGTCATTTCGTCCTGTCCATCGCTTATTCTTGTCCAATAGGGTTTTTTAACCACATCTTGTAAATCAAATAGGTAGGAGTTTGTGTCAAATTGGATTAATATTAGGTCACGTCCTCCTACGCTTTATTTTAGTCCAAAAAGGGTTTTTAACCCATCTTAGTGCATCCAATAATTCACTTGTGTCATTGGATTAAACATTTAGGTTATTTTGTCCTCGCCTAGAAATTATTCTAGTCAATTAGGGTTTTTAACCAATCTAGTGCATCCAATAAGTTCACTTGTTTCATTGGATTACAGTTTAGTTCATTTTCGTTCTCCTTAGGCTTAACATTCTTGGTCAATTTCGTCCTACCTGTAAGACCCATAATTTTAAGTACCCTTTTATGTATTTTTGGTATATTTTGGATTTTGGCTTCGGAGGCTTTAAGCCCAACGTTAATAATATTTTGGAGTTTTATAATCAAAAAGATATTTCGATGCCAATTAGAATTTCTCGTCGATAAATAAATTGAATTAACTGCGGGAAAATCCTTTACGGAGAATTTAAGGCGTTTCGGGTGAAACGGTAATTTAATAAATATCTAGATTTTGAGATATTTGTTAAGTTATATTTATTATATTTATATATATATATATATATTTATGTATATATGTTGGATTGAGGGGAAAGGAAAGGGAAATAGAAAAGAAAGGAAAGGAAAATAGAAAGGAAAGAGAATAGAAGAAAGGAAAAAGGAAGGAAACAATCCCTCGTCTTCTTCCTCTGTTAACCGTGAGAACAATTAATCCTCCTCTCTCCCATTTTTTCGTTTTCGACGCTTCCTTTTCTAAAGCTAGTGACCCAAGGTTGGGTGAGAGAGGATCAAGGTTTTCGCAACCACTCTCCTCTTTGATTCGAAAACGAAGAAAAACGGTTTTTAGATCCAAACAACAAACCCCTCTGTTCTTCTAGATCCAAACTCTTTTCTCGAAGAGATAGAAGGAAAGTTGCTCAACGACACACTATCCGTGCTACGGTCTAGTGCACTAATATGGAAGCGGCCGTTGCATAGTGGAGAATTTTACCGGAATTCTCGCGGTACCGGAAACGCACGATAAAGCTAACGTGAGGTAAAGGGCTCCTTCCAAACTTCTAGCTTGCATTAGGGACTTATCTGTAGTTGTGTGGGAAGGAATTTGTTAGGGTTAAATGTATCAATTTTGGGGAAAAACGAACTAGTGCCGTTTGGTAAAACCTAGAGTTAGGTTTTGTTTATAGTGATGAATGTTTCGTGGTAAATGAAATTTGATGTATCTGGGTGTTATGTTGCGTGATTTGTGTTCGTTGTATTTGGTGTGTTCGTACTTGATGTTTGTTAATTGCGTGTGGTTGTTGTGAATTATGGTTTGAATGTGAAAGTATGTTTGAATTTGGTTTCTGTGAATTTGAAACCATAGAGTAAACGAGTATTAAAAATGGGAATCTTTTAATACCTCGGTTTACTTAATGTGTATGAGGAAAATGTTTAAGTTTACTGGGCGTTGAGAATGGGGAATCTCTTAATGTCTCGGTTACTTAACTATCGTTTTTGAAAATCGTTTCGGTAAATGAGTATTAAGAATGGGGAATCTCTTAATGACTCGTTTACTGAATGTTTTGCGAGAAAATCGTT
>PGWS01007502.1:0-12081 GCA_002896235.1 Cicer reticulatum
AAAGGCAGCAGACCTCAAAAATTGGAGTGTAATAGGGTTGTCAAACTACAAAGGCTGGAGGGTAATAAAGCTGCCAAACTTGCAGCAACAAAAAATCTGGATCGGGGAAAATCGGTCGCTGCTGCTACTGCTCCTAATAAAAAGTCAGCCACGCCTTGGTAAATACGGGCGTGTCTTGACATCCAAATAAAAAAGGAACATGGCAGCAGCAACGATTCGCCCATCGTACAAGAATGAAAATAAAAGAGACATCGTATTTGGAGATGAGTATATTGAAATACCATCGAGAAGGAGCAAAATGTACGATACTTCTCGAACATTAAGAGAACTGAGTGCATATACTGTAATCCAGCTTGTACTAGGTAAAGATACTATTTGAGATCTGGCGATTTATTTGTAATTAAATTAAATGTATTGGGTAATTAATAGCTAAGTTTAAAATTTGGTATAGCAATTAGAAGGTTTTTTGTACGAGAAGGTCGTGTGCACGAGGCAACTGTCAATAAATACTCATGTTATTCCTCACATAGATGATCGATGTTAAAACTCGATCCAGACACTGTAAAAAACTACATTGTAGATATGTTTTTAAGAAATAAAGAAGTGATAAATTGTTCTTGCACCATATAATTCAGGTACGTAATTTTATCTTTTTTAATTGATGAGAATTAGTTTATTAGTTGTCTATAAACAAAATTGCTTAACCCAATTTATTTGTTGTTGTAGGGCACATTGGGTGCTATTTGCAATCAATGCCGGCTCTGAAGTGATATATATTTGGATACCCGTGGCAGGCGATACCACCAATCACCCCGGAAATAAAGAATATG
This sequence comes from Cicer reticulatum, assembly GCA_002896235.1. Lineage (NCBI taxonomy): Eukaryota > Viridiplantae > Streptophyta > Magnoliopsida > Fabales > Fabaceae > Cicer > Cicer reticulatum. The sequence goes on from PGWS01007502.1 coordinate 831, forward strand.
CTCGACAACGTAAAGTAATATTCATTTATTTCTTACATATTATATTTATATATATATATATATATAATATTCATGCTCTATATAATCACATTTATTCATTCGATAGTGCCTTAAAAGTTTATCGAGCTCAAAGAGGTGCTAAAGTGTCGAAGTAGAAGTCTAATAACATTACATGGATCTCAATAAAGTGCCCTCGTCAACAAATAACATCGACTGTGGGTACTACATATTGAGATTCATGAAGGAGATTGTTGAGAAGAATAAAACTATTATCCCAGAACGGTACGGTATTTGCATTATATGATTTCATATATTTAGTAATCTATATATTTGATACTAACTTAATATAATATGTTCAATTTTTTATATTGCAGTACTTTGCACCAATTCCAGTCATCATATTCTGAGGAAGATCTGATGGAAATTAAAGGAAGAAATGGTGTCAGTAGTGGCTTGACATGAAAATTATATTGATTTTCTGGGAAAAAGCTTGCTGCTGGGCAAGGGATTGAATATTTATATGGTAATAGTGCATATAGTGCGTGTTAGTTATGATAATGTAAATATCATTAGGACCACAAATGTTAGTTTAATTATATGTAAATGGATCATAGCTGCACATATATTATGGCATATAATGATCTGTTAGTTATTATATATAATGGATCTGAATGTAGGTAATTAGGTTGTAAATTAGGTGTGTATATATGTATCTGAATGTAGTTTACTTAGGTTGTAAATTACAGAGTTACATAATTTAATAAAGTTACAGAGTTCTGATTTATGTTCTAACTGATTGTGTGAACTGATTGGTCTAAATCTGTCTGTTCTACTGATTGTCTGTAATTGTCTGTTCTACTGATATGTTCTGTAATATGTTCTGTTCTACAGATTGTGAAGTGATTTGGGATCAAAATAATTATTGAGATACAAGATAAAAGCAGCGCTTTTTAAAAAAAGTGCCATAAAAAGCTAAAAGCACTTTCATTTCAATAATTAATTTAGCAGCGTTTAAAAAAAAACAATAACACACATTTTTACAGAGCGCTTTTTTTTAAAAAGCGCTGTACAAATGTTGTTCTAATAAAAGCGCTTTAATGGTGCCCTTCTACAGCGCTTTCGTGAGAGCGCTGTAAAATGTACACGAAAACGCCGCTGTAAAATGCAAACCCTAATATGAAATTAATGGTGGGCATCTTTACAGCCTTTTTCGAGAAAGCGCTGTATATGCACACCCATATATGAAATTATGGGTGGGCATATTACAGCGCGTTTTTGAGAAAGCGCTGTAATATGCACACCCATAACTCATATGATGGGGTGCATATTACAGCGCCTTTTGTGAAGAAGCGCTGTAAAATGTGCATAACAAGCGCGCGTTGTATTTACATGTTTTATAGCGCTTTTTTAAAAGCGCTGTTGTATCATTTACAGCGCTCGTTTCCACAGCGCTTATTTTTTTGAAAAAGCGCTGTAAATGGCTTAAAAAAAGCGCTGTAATATGCGTTTTTTCGCGTAGTGTGTGTGGATAAATATAGAAGGGTTGTCTCAAAAGTAAAATTGTGATCTGATATATGATTTTAAGAAAAAAAAATTATGTAAGAATATGAATGAATGCATGGAAGTAGTTAATTTTTATAAGAAAAAAATATTTTATATTAAAAAAAATTGAAAAAAAAAATTATTTATTAATTGTGACAAGTTGTGAAAACCAAATTATATGTGTTTATAGGATAATTGTGGTTTGTGTTATTTGATATATATTAATCTGTTCTGATGAATTTCGATTAGACCTAACATGATAAAAATGTTAATAGTTATGCTAATTAATATAAATTTTGTGTGGATGTGATTGTAATTTGGGTTCTATTAGCAGTGTATTTTATGGGTAGAAATGTTTTATGAGTAAAAGTTTGGTTGTTGTTTTATCGTTGCTGAAATGTTATATAATTTAAGTCTAATATGTGAGGTGACATGTTATCTGTATATTTGTTCTTATTACATGAATTAACTTAACCAAATGACACGTATCATATGATTGATATGTGTAAAGCTTCCATCATATAGATTGGTATGTGTAGAGTTTCCATCATGTAGATTGGTATATGAACTGCGACACAAAATTCAGAATTGAACAAACATCCCAATGTTATAAAGACTAAAGAGAGGAACAATCACATAAAGGTGTCAAGGACATTGTTCAATTTGTACTAGCTTAACACATGTTAGGACATGTCATGTGCATGTTGATACAATGAATGCAATGGACATTAGGCGAATTAAATTAAGATGCCCACAAAGTTTAGCAAGGCAAATGGTTGTATGAACATCTTTTAGTGAATCATCAGTTTTAAACATTTTGTAGCACAAATAAATGACAAAGCGATTTAAACAACATTCATGGTTCTAGGATCAACAAAGCGTGAAGACAAATTGAAGAAAGCGAATAAATTTATCCTTATCAAATGTGTTTTATATTTAGGTGGAACGAATATCCAACTTGATTTTAGGAAGATATTTTGTACTAGGTACTAAAGATATAGATCTTTGTGAGTCATATTGAGTGTGGAGCAGTTGTGCATTGCTATGCTTTTGGGTGCCAAATTTTGATCAGTTTCAACTTAGGTGGAGTTTTTGTCTTCTGAGTTTCGGCTTGTAACTTTAATGATAATTAAGGGTAGGTGTTGCATTTTATATCTTGTTTCCAATTTAGAAATTGCGGTCGCTTAAGACTTATTATATTAATTTGTAGCAGTATAATATATTTAAGAATGAGTTAATTATTTAATTTTGGTTTTTCTATTGTAGTAATTATTGTTAATAATATATTTATTAAATTCTATACTATGAGGGGTTTTGGAATTGGATATTGCTAAAAGTTACGAAAGGATTGTTGCCGAATTGAATACTTATTTCTTGGCATCTTACATGTGGTATGTAGTTCGGTTACTTATCAAATTTTCTCTTATGATTATACCTATATGAATTATCCCTAATGCAGATATACAATAAATCTCATTAATTAGTCAAATAACCATGTTGAAAATATGAAAATACATCACTATGAAAATCCCGAGTTCAGAGGCATACTGAGTTTAATAGTGTTCTATCAAGAATATTTCAAATTTAAATTAATTGCCTTTAAGGCGAAGAAAGATTGCGAGCCCCAAAAGACATCATGAATTTTATTGGATCAGATTACAAGTTTTGTTTGATCAAATAAATTATGTTTAATAAATAAGTTTTTAACAATAGGTTATAGTTTTTGAGATGCTATTTTAAGTAGTGTTTCAATTTATAGCTTATAATTTTTTGTACTTTCATTTTTAACTTTTTTTTTTTTACCGTTTATTTAAAAATAAAATAATTACCCACTTGCACATCACTGCACATGTAATGGGTTTCAACTCCTATGTTATAATCAGTGAATACGGACCCTTATACAAAAACCAGGAAAAAAATGTTAGTGATTATCAAATATGGTAGACTTCAACCAGAAAAATGAGGTAGAACTTAGAAAAATCTTAAAGTTTGCAAAAACAAATATGAGACTGTATACAGGGACAGAGATCCATTTGTGGGCTTGTGTAGGCAATTCCCTGCGCTTTGTTTTAATTTTTTTTTTTACTATTTAATACACAAAAATAAAAGTAATACATAAAAAAAGAGATTAATTTATGTTATTGATATTTTTAAATTACAGGTGTGTATAATAATCTTTAAATATTAAAATTACAAAATAAAATTTAAATATAATTTAATTAATTATTTACTCTTTAAATCTATCTTAAGTTGTTTATTTAGTTCTTAAAAATATAATTTTTTTAGTCAATTTAGTCTATAACTTCTGATAAAAAGACATTTAGAAGATGTTGTTTGTAATTTTAAAAATTTAGATATTATAGTGACATATATTACATATTTATGAAAGACCTATTCACTCTTTTTTTAATGTTATACATATATTAATAATAGTTGAGAGTGATATATGTTGTCTCCACTATTTTAGGTCCGTCTCTCACTATCTACTCGCTTATACAAATTGGAAGAAATTTAATAACAAAAATACATGTTATGAAAATTGTTCTATTCCTTGCATTTGTCTTCGCTCTTTATTTATTTTTTTCTCTTTCAATTCCCTTAAATACTGTGTTTATTCTTGTGTTGTACAATCCTGGCATTCTTGTTTATATAAGAGACAATTCTTTTTAAAAAAAAAAATACACGGGTTGTTAATTTGTTAAACATAAAAAAATTAATAAAAATATATTTTTATGTGATTTTATATTTACTAAAGTTAAATTTATTAAATACTCTAATGTTAATTTATCAGTGTTTAGTAATTAACCTTTACCACATCACAGTTTAGTTATGGGACTTATTTAATCGCTCAGTTATCTTATATTTAAGTTTTTAGCTAGATAGAGCTAAATTTTACCAAATTAGAGCCTAAAATATTATTCTTTTTCTTGATTAGATTTATAGATTTTTTTTAATTCATAAAATTTTTAATTTAATAAAAAAAAGATTTTATGATAAAGTTGTTGCAGTTCATAATCTAAAAATAGTTTAAATTTGACGGATTAAACAGTTCAATTCTAACTTAGTTAAGAGTAATTATAAATATAAATTATAATTCAATTATCGATAATCCATCTAATATAATAGACTAACATAATTTAAAAATGAATAATTTTTTATTATTTATAGAATTAATCTAATCAAATAAGGACTAATTATGACTTATAAATTTTAATTTCGATATCACATTTTCAATGATTAATTAAAATTAAATATAATACTGAAATTAATATTAATTTCAACAATTCAACTGTTCAATTTTAATCATTTAAATTAACTATGATTTAGGAATTCAAATTTCAACGATTCAATAGTTCATCCTAACCAAATTAGACTAAATATAATTTTGAAATATTAATTTCGATGATCCAACAATTAAATATAATCTACTTACGCAAATACGACTTAGAAATTCTAATTTCGATGGTTCCACAATTCAATATAACCTAATTAGATTAAATATGACTTAGAAATTTTAATTTTGGCGATCCAATAAATCAATCTAACCTAATTATACTAGCTATGGCTTTAAAATTCAAATTTTGATGATCTAATGGTTCAATATAACTTTATTACACTAAATATAACCTAAAAATATTAATTCTGATGATTTCAATAGTTCAATCTTAACTAGTTGAATTAACTATTACTTAGAAATTATAATTTCAACGATCCAATGTAATATTATATTTATTACTAAATTAATATAATATAATGTGTAATATGTTTATATTAATATTTTAAATAATCATAATTACTACAAAGAAAAATCTAACTAACAAATACATCTTAAGAGCGATTACATTGTTTTGATGTGGCACATTTTACTACTGTTTTTACCCTTAATTTATTTCTTTTAAAACATCCAATCACAAGTTTCACATTTAATAATTTAGAGAGTTACTTTAGACAATAAAAATTAAAATAAATTATATATAAAAAATACAACCAATTTATGAACTTACCTTATCGCAAATAATTTAAATAAATTATTGTAGCAAAATGAATGTAAACGAAAATCGAAAATAGAACTGAAAATATATATCATTTTGGATTATCCCAATACCTTTTTTGATTTGTTGTAAAACAAAATCGAAAAACAAATAATAGTAAATTATTACAGGCTAAAACAGACTGAATGATGCAATTAATAATTCTTATTACTAGATATGTGCCTGTGGCATGTGTTTCTCTCTGTTCTAAAATATTAAAATGTGTCACATTAATCAATCTATCATGTGAAATGAGCAATAAACTTAAAAAGTAACATATAAATACAATAATTACAAAAGTGATACTACATGACTTTGTTGATATATCCTTAAATTTATAATCTATATATTAATTCATAATAATGAAAGCTAACTAGATAATAACTGATAATTGATAGGTCGATAAATTTACAGTGAAAATTGGATAAATTAAAAATAAGTGTTTAGTATAAATGTAGTTTTGAATAGTCTGAAAAAATTTAAAATAACATTAATGTACCATGTTTGTTTAGTTTTTCAGTTTCAAAAATAAAAAAATTCACACTATTAATTTGGAAATTTATTTTGTTCATATATATCAAGTTGAATAATCACTAAGGAAATTATTAGGTGAATGACAATGCAATTGTAGATTAGAATCTTATTATTTATTTTTCAAATCACTAAAGCATTGTTTAAAGGATAGCATTTTATAAAAAAAATAAGATGTTTAAAATAAAACATTAGAAATTATAGATTTATATTGTTTAGGTTTTTATATGAAATTAATTATTAATTGAATGCTTAAGACATTAAATATAAATTTTCTTTTAAAAAAATTTTGAAATCAAATTTACATTATTGTCGAAACCAATTGAACGAATGGTACTAATCATTTTAAATACATATTTTAGTCATTAAACTTCTTTTACACAAAAAATCTGTATTGTGTGATCACTATTTAAATTCTTTTTATGATCATACTACTCTTTTTTATTATGGTCTTAAATTAAAAAAATTGGTAACAATAAAGAATAAGTTACATATGTAAGTTTTTAACCAGTTTGACTATTTCAACCCCTTAATATATAGTTAATTCTTTCAAAATTTTAGCAATTTATTCTCTTTAGATACTACTTTTCATTGTAACAATAAATATTTTCATTTATAAAATAATTACTGTCCACTCTTTCCCTTAAACAAACCGCCCACACTCCCACTACTGATTTCTTCTGTACACCGTACAAAGTAGTATAAATTACTTTCTCTCTTTTCTTTTCTACATTGCATCGTTTCATTCTTGTTTAAAAAACTATAAAAATTTAATATTTTAATCGATGGCTGAAACAAAAAGAAAGTTGTCACAATTTAAGTTTTGTGCTGTGAATTACGCGACACAACCATAGAAAAAATATATTTTCGCATAAACATGACTTTTATCTAAATTATCCGCTAAATCCAACTGAATTGGAAGGAATTAACAACTGTACTGTTCTCATAACAGAGGTAATTAATTAAATTTCACTAGTTTTAATCATTAAATTTTTGCTATGTAAATCACTCTAATACTTAGAACTCCTGAAAAGTATAGGGAGAAAATCATTAAAAGTCTATATATTTGTTACATTTTATAATATCCATCCAATGAGTACTTTTAGCCAAAGAAAACAACAATATCATGCTTTCTTCAGTTCTCAATTATCGGTTAAATATTAACATGACACTACTACTATACATATTTAACATATTGACACAACACAGGAATTATATACATTTCATAATAACTTATATTCACAACTTTCATGTGTAATATTCATATACATATAATTATCAGAAACTACGCAGAACAAAACTACCATATATTCATAATAACTATCCCTTGCAGCATGTCATTTCCCAGCAATCAAATAAATTTTCATTTTAAATCACATACTGACCCAGTCTTCTTTTATTTTCATTAGATCTCTTTTAGAGTATATTGAACTGAATTTGTCAAAGTACTGTGCGATATAAAAATTGAACATAAATAAGTTAGAATTCAAATATATACATAGTTTATATATGAAAATTTAATATGAAATAACGTACGTTTTGGATTATAGTTTTTATTTAGTCAACAATCCTTCATGAATCGCAATATATAGTACCCACATCGATGTTAGTTAGTTTGACTGAGGACCTAATAATAACTATAAGTAAAGGTAATATTTGTGCATTGTTGTAAATGATTTTAAGGCTATATTTTCCCAACATTAAATTGGAATCTGTAGATGTTATTATGACTGTGTTGCTTGACCTTAGCACTCTTGAGCTCTAAAACTTTAAAGCACTATGGATAATTATTGTGAATTATTTATAAGCATATAAAACAACATTTATATATAATATAATTATTATGTAAGAAATAAATGAATATTATACGTGTCGAATATATCTTTATATAGAGTGGATTGTTGTAATTGTCGTGCAAGGGGATTATAGTATATAACATAAGAGGTCGCATTGATTGCAAATAGCCCATGAATGTGCTCTACAAAAAAAAATTTGGTTGCCCATTTGTTTACACAACTAATAATTAAAGATCTCATAAATTAAAAATATATATATAAAAATATATAATTACGTAACACCTGAATTATATGGTGCAAAGACAATTATCATTCTCTTTATTTCCTAATAGGATATCTACAACGTATTTCTTTACATTCACTAGATCGAGTTTAAACATCGAAAGCTTATGCGGAGACAAGAATGAAAATCTATTTGACAATCTATGCGTGCACACCAACTTCTCATACAAAAACCTTCAATAAAAATTTCAAATTAGATTAATTACCAATAAATGCAATTAAAAGTAATTTTTACCTAATGTATAAGCTGATGACAGTAGCACTCAGCTCCTTATGATTGAGAAGTTCATATATGTGCTCTTTTTCAAGTAGTTCTTCATACTCATCTCCGAACATAGTTTTATCCATGCTTATGATGCGTGAATCGCTGTTGCTGCCCTAATTCATTTTTATCTTTATGTCAAGACACCACCCACATCGAGCAAGGCATGATTTACTTATTTTAGGAGGAGGAGCAACAACTGATTTTCCCCGATCCAATTTTTGAGCAGCAACTTTGGCAGCTTTATTACCCTCCAGCTTTTGAAGTTTGTCAGCTTTATTACCCTCAATTTATGAGAGTTTGCCGGCTTTATTTTTACCAATTCACTCCAGTTGTGGTGCGACAGCTGTTTATTCTTGCAACTAGTTTGTTGTGCGAGTGGTTTATTGGATTGACATCTGAAAAATGAGGTTAATTAGTTTTTATAGCCTTTATTTGAATCTAAAAATGACCAACATTACAGAATAAAATGTGACATACCTTTTTCGGCGATGTAACTGACTCGTTTCTGAGAATTTCTTATCATTCCCTTTAGATTTGTCTGAATCTAAATAAATGGTGAAATTAAAGTTACAGCAGAAAAATTCAGATTAATTTATAATAATAACATAATCATATATCGTGCAATTAAATATACATATTGTAAACACCCAATTTTTACAGCGCGAGTGTTATTTTTTTTAAAAAAACAATTCCACAAAATAACAAAGAAAATAAAATAAGGAATTATTTTGGAGTAAATATTTAGTCGTAACACAACGACAGATAAGTCATCAGAATTTACAAGCAGCGGAATAGTTTTTGAAATACAAATCCGAAGTATTTACACATCAAAAAGTGGTACATGGACCCCATCATAATAAAATGTCAAAAGACAATATTAGTATAGGTACAGTCTTCCAAGTTAAAATAAACACAACCCAAAAAGAAAGACGTCTAGTCCCTATATGTCACCTAATCTGATCATTCTACCAAAAAAACTATACACCCTGAGTGATCTCCACGCGCCCCGCAAGATCCTCCTAACGTAGCTCCAGTCAGGCGTTCCGGTCTACATTCCCATCCACAGGGTACGAACCGGTAGGATTGTCTTGACTCTCATCTAAGGGCAAAGCCCAGATTTCCACAATAGTTGTAAAGGGTCACCAACCGAAATTAACAGTTAACACATAACATTTAAGTTTTTGAATGCACAAAATAACCTTTCCACTAAGCATGCACCTTGAAAGAATTTTTCATATGTTAAAAGTTCATATAATGCTTGCCAAATGAAAATGAAGTCAAAGTAAGTCTTAAATCAATCAAGTAATAAAACAACTAGTCATCCATTGATGACCCAATTGAGCAATCGATCATCTAACTCAAAATAAGGAATATTTCACTAAGCAATCGATTGGGAATTGATTTGGATGTAGGGTTTAGTGAACTAACTACTCTGGGCTAAATCAATCGATTGGGAAATCGACTTGAATGAAATAACTGAGCCCCTTGTTAAAGCCAATCGATTGGGAAATCGATTTCTTGAGGGTTTTTCGTGAACTGTACTTTGGGCTTAATTCAATCGATTGGGAAATTCATTCAATGAAAACAGAGCCTGTATTTAAGCCAATCGATTTCCAAATGATTTTGGTCAATGGTTGAGCTCCTGTAATGAGCCAATCTATTGGCAAATGATTTTTGTCAAAATGGCCTGAGATCCTGTATGCAGCCAATCGATTGCAAAATCGATTTTATCAATGGCTGAGCTCCTGTAATGCAGCCAATCGATTGCCAAATCGATTTTGTCAAAAATGATGAGCTCTGTAATGAAGCCAATCGATTGCCAATCGATTTGAGGAAATAGTTTTAAAGAATGTTTGGGAATCGATTTCCCCTGCATGTTTTTCTTAAAACTACATAATTAATTCAATCCATTCACACACAATCCAAAACATAACACTTAGCACAATATCACATCACAATGACATTCAGTTCAAACACTTTCAAGTTCAAACACTTGAGTTCAAACACTTTCAGTTCTAAACACTTTCAAGTTAACACTTCAAGTCAACCTTGAGTTTCGAAATAGTTTTACAATCAATTTCACTTACACAATATTTGTTCCAAAACATGACACTTAGTACAATCATCATCACACAATGACATCTCATAGTTCAAACACTCAATCATACACTTGAATCAACACACTCGTGTGTCAAGCATCCTAATGCATGCGTATATGCAAAATGCATGGACTCAGAATTCAAACCAACCTCCTCGAAGGGCCGTAATCATAATTGTACCGCCTATCGCAAGCTAAAGTACCAATTACCGAGGTGCCACCTATCAGGGTCTGCACGACTTTACTAAAGCATAAACCATTAAGTACTGCTATCACGGGGTACCGTTTACCGAGGTGCACTATCACGGGTCTGCAAGGTTTACTAAAAAGAACGTAAATTGTAAATGCTACCGCCTATCACAGGCCAAAGATACTATTTACCAAGGTGCAACTATCACGGGTCTGCACAATTTTACAAAAAGCGTTAACCATAAACGTACTGGCCTATCGGCGTACCGTTTAACGGGTGCCACCTATCAGGGTTGCAACGGTTTACAAAAACTATCATAATGTACTGCCTATCACATTCAAGTACTTTTATCAAGGTGCACCTATCACAGGTCTGCACGATTACAAAAAGAATGAAAATGCATGAGCATATACTGACTCCATCCACGACAATCGTTAAGCAAATAGAGATATTAAAAGATTCCCCATTTTTAATACTCATTTAACTTAAACGATTTTCACAACAAACATTAAGTAA
>PGWS01007503.1:0-11047 GCA_002896235.1 Cicer reticulatum
CAGATTGGTTACCGAATGCGTAGATCTATAGAAATGAAGTGATCGTCTTCGGATTGTTTACGATGCATAGAATCTATAGAAAATTAAAAATGGGTCGTCTTCAAATTGGTTACCTTATGTGTAGATCTATAGAAAACAAAAATGATCGTCTTCGGGATGTTTACGATGGTAGATCGTAATTGGGTCCAATCTTGAAGGTAGATAAAGAGAGAGAAAAAGTTAATATGATACTTGCAATTCGAACGATAAGATATGAATGATTCATGCGGTGTGTTATACATCGAGTATAAGTAAAGTGTCAATGAAGATGCATGGATCATGTGAGTATGAGTAAATTATGCATGATTTATGTGTGTCATGTATTATAGATTAAATTTTGTTCATTTCTTTGATCTCGATCCTTATGCTCTTCTCCGTCCCAAGATTCAATGAATGAAGATAACAACCATTTTTTGGCATGACGACTTCTGTATGTCTCGTGTGACCGTTTTTTCAGTGAAGCAAAAAATTCATGTTTAAAATGGATTTACCTCATTATTTTTCACACATCAATATCTGAGAACAAACGATTCCCGTGTTATATTATCTTTTCAAGTTGTCAAAATATTTAAAATACTTTTTAATATTTTTAACATATTTCAAATTCCAAACATTTATATCATAAAACAAAATTTTGAAAACAATTAGGAACAATCAATAATGAAATTGGAAATGTATATAAAGAGTGTAACGTACAACATTGAATGACAATATTGGAAAATGTACATTCGTTACATTGAAAGCAAACAATGATGATGGTTACAATGTGGTACGAGTATGTTAATTTAGGTGGAGACATAGACAAACGCTAGTCATTCTTGTAATTTAGGAATCCTATAATCAGCTTCCAAGAATAAATTAATGCCCCAGTGGAAACCTTATCCCTAACTTTGCATGGCGCTCTTCTAAGTGTTTCAATCCATCGAATGCTCTAATTATTTGCCTAGGTCGCCTTTTCAGGTTTTCAACCTAGCGAGCCCATTATTTGATCGTCATTTTTTAAGCATAATATTTTTTGACGGCATCTGAATTTACTGGAAGTGGAATGTCATTTTCATCCATTTCTGCGAGTATTAGAACTCCTCCAGAAAATGCTTTTTTCACAACATATGGTCCTTCGTAATTCGGGGTCCACTTTCCACAAAAATCTTTCTTTATGGGCAATATTTTCTTTAACACCAAGTCCCCTTCTTAAAACTCTCGAGGACGTACTTTTTTCTCGTATGCCTTTTTAAGTATTTTTTGATACAACTGGCCGTGACATAGAACTATTATTCTTTTTTCTTCTATGAGATTTAATTGGTCAAATCGTGATTGAACCCACTCAACCTCTTCCAGTTTTATTTCCATCAAGACTTTGATGAGGGAATTTCAACTTCAATGGAAAGTACCCTTCCATTCCATATACCAATGAGAAAGGAGTTGCCCCTGTTAAGGTACGAACAGAGGTTCTATAGCCATGTAATGCAAAAGGAAACATTTCATGTCAATCCTTATATGTCTGCACCATCTTTTGTATGATCTTCTTGATATTCTTATTTGCTGCTTCTACATCCCTATTCATTTTTGGATGATATGACGAATATTATGATGCTGAATTTTGAAACTATCACAAAACTCCTTCATCATTATATTATTCAGATTGGTCGCATTGTCAATGATTATCTTATTTGGTAAGCCATATCGACATATCAATTCTCTTTTGATGAATTTGACAACCACACTTCTCGTCACATTGGCATAAAAAGCGGCTTCAACCCATTCTGTGAAATAATTAATAGCTACCAGGATAAACCTGTGATCATTGGAAGCTTTAGACTCGATGAGTCCGATAACATCCATCCCCCACATTGAAAATGGCCATGGTGATGTTAAAACATTCAAAGAGGTGGGCGATACATGTACTTTATCAGCATAGATTTGACATTTATGATATTTCTTTACGTAACTAAAGCAATCAGATTCGATGGTCAACCAATAATAGCCAGCCCTCAAGATTTTTCTTGCCATTGCATGCCCATTTGCATGAGTTCCAAAAGAAACTTCGTGAACCTCTTGAATAATTTTTTTTGCGTCCGCTTTATCCACACATCTGAGGAGAACCATATCATGATTCCTGTTATAAAGCACATCACCATTTAAGAAGAAGTTCATTGACAACCTCCTTAAAACCCTCTTGTCGTTCTCTGAAATACCAAACGGATATTCTTTATTCTTAACATATAATTTGATATCATAAAACCATGGCTTGCCATCAGACTCTTTTTTTATCGATAAGCAATCTGCTGGCTTATCCTTTTGTTGAATTTTTATGACCGACACATCCTGACCGACACTTATTTTGAACATTGATGACAATGTGGCCAGGGCGTCAGCCAATTGGTTTTCTTCTCGAGGACTATGGTGAAAAGTGATATGCTCGAAATGTTCTACCAATTCTTTGATATGTGTATGATACAAAATCAATTTGAAACTCGAGTTTCCCACTCTTTTTGGTTCTGATGGATGAACCAAAGATGAGTCTCCCATATACCTCAAGAAACTTATACCTTGATTCCAAGGCTGCCTTTAATGCCATACACATTGCTTTCATATCTCAATGTTGTTTGTGCCAATCAAAACACAATCTAGCCGTATAGAAGAGTGAACGTTCTCTGGGGAAATTTCAAAATGGCTCAAATTCCATGCCCTAATGCATTAGAAGCACCATCAAACACCAAAATCCATTTTTCTTTATCAGATATTTAATCTCTTCAAATAAGTCATGATGCCTTCATCGGGGAATTCACACTCTATTGATTGATAATCTTTCTATAGGTTGTTGGGCCAAATACTCTGCTAAGGCGCTCCTTTGGATAGCTTTTGTGTAACGTATACTAAATCGATTCTGATAACAACATCTGCAACAGACAATCCTTCCAGTAAGAGTAAAGTTTCTCAAAAGATGTATTTAATTGAGTCCATTTTAACACCAACCAAGTTGTTAACATAACATGTATTGCCTCAACCGACGAGCAACCCATGCTAATGCACAACATGTTCGTTCAAGCAATGAGGCACTAAGATTGGAGCGTTTTGACAAGTACTGCTTAATCTTTTTGAAAGCTTTTTGACAAGTTCTCTATTCCATTCAATCTTTTGGTCTTTGCGCAACAACTTGAAAATTGGCTCGCATGTAGCGTGAGATGTGATTTGAACCTACAATGTAATTCAATCTACCCAAAAAGCCATGAACCTTCCTGTTTTCCGTGCATGGAACGGACATTTCTTGTATGCTCTAACTTTATCTGGGTCCAATTCTATCATTTTTTTACTAACAATAAAACCCAAAGTACTTTGCCCGATCTTACACTAAAAGTGAATTTAGCAAGGTTTAAACGGAGTCTGAACTTCCTTAGTCGTACAAACAACTTTGAAGCGTTTAATACATGGTATTCTTCGTTTGAGATTTTGCAATATATCGTCCACGTAAACCTTCTATTTCCTTATGCATCATGTCATGAAACAAAGTACCATTGCTCTTTGATAGGGTTGCTCTGGCATTCTTCATCAAATGACATCACTTTATAACAGATAAGTTTCCCATTGTGTGATGAATGTAGTTTTCTCCATATCTTCGGGAGCCGTTCTTGATTTGATTATACCCTAAGAAACCATCCATGAAGGAGAAAAGAGATATTGAGCAGTGCTATTTACTAGGACATCAATGTGAGGCAAAGGAAAATGGTATTTCTGGACTAGCTTTATTTAAATCTCGATTAATCAACACACATTCGAACTTTTCCATCTTTCTTGGAACTGGGACAATTCTTAGCACCCATTGAGGGTATTTGCCACTACTAAGAAACCAACATTAAATTGCTTTTGACTTCTTCTCTAATTTTTAGTGACACATCATGCCTCATCCTCCTTAGTTTTTATTTAATTGGAGCACATTCAGGCTTGAGTGGTACTGTGTTCAACTATTTAGTCTCTATCCCCGTCATATCCTGATATGACCCTCAAAGAATCCACCGTAATCAAATAAAAGTTTAACCAACTTTTCTTGTTCACTTTCTTTCATAGACATACGAATTTTAATTTCTTTCTTATCATGTTCAGTCCCTAAATTAGTCACCTCAACAGTGATTCTTGCTAGGCTTGGATTATCTTAGCTTCCTGTTCAATTAGTGTTTCTAGTTATTGTGGGATGCTCACAATCGTCTTCACAATCCTTCATCAGCTATGATTAATTGGGCGTTCAAATTACAAGAAGGAGTTCTAGCGCTGCTATTTTCAATATATTTATTTTCGACTCTGCATTGTTTAAATTAAGAAGAAAACGGAAAACGAAAATATGAATAAAGTTGCCAAAAAACAAAAAGAAAAAATGTTGGAGAATTCAAAAATGCGTTTATTAATAATAGTAGAAATTGGAAATACATGCGCTCTAATTAGTTATCCTCTATAGCATTGGGCAGAGTAAAAGGAGTTAGAATACATAATTACTTTGAGCATGAATTAACAAACCGAGAACTCGATGATCTCTCCAATTGTTGAATTGGTGTTTGGAGAACAGTACACCAATTTAGGTTATCATCATCAACACAATCCTCTTCTACAACATCCACTTGGTCAACATATATCATTCCAACGCTTTTGAGGTTTTGAATGAATGTCACAAATAGGATCTTTTTGTGATATTTGTACCAGTTTTCCCAACGAGCTAAGCTTTTTTTCTCCGTTTTTCTTTTACAACTTCTCTTGTGATTCACTTTGGTAGGTACTATCCCATCTGTACTTATCCCTTCTTTTCTGGTATTTCTATCAAATTTTCCCAAATTTAACAAAAAGCCCCCCCATTCCAACATGGATTTTGTTTAGACTTAAATGTGTGGGTAGATAGTTTTGGTTCTTTAAACGAAATCTTTTCCCACCCATTGAGACAACATTGGCGATTGCTAATTGCTTGGAAGGAAGAGTATCTATGGCTTCCTCTGCTTCTTCAATATATCTCGTAGAAGATAGATGACTCACTATCATATCTTCTTCCCCATATATTATCATCAACTTATTGTTCACTATAAACTTTAGCTTTTGATGGAGAATGGATGCCACTGCTCCAGCATCGTGAATCCACGACCTCCCTAAAAGACAACTGTAAAACAACTTAATATCCATCACTTGGAAGGTTATTCCAAAGTTATAGGGTCTGATTTGAATCGGAAGGTCAATCTCCCCAACAACTTGTCTTTTGGATCCATCAAACGCTTTCACCAC
Organism: Cicer reticulatum; assembly: GCA_002896235.1. Taxonomy (NCBI): domain Eukaryota; kingdom Viridiplantae; phylum Streptophyta; class Magnoliopsida; order Fabales; family Fabaceae; genus Cicer; species Cicer reticulatum. The sequence goes on from PGWS01007503.1 coordinate 5,299, forward strand.
CATAATACTTGGCTTCAAGCAAGCCCCGTCAACAAATAGTTTTAATAGTGTTGATTTTGGCATGACATTTAACGATGTACCGTTATCAACTAGCACTCGTGCAAGAATATGATCATGACACTTCACAGAGATATATAGTGCTTTATTATGCTCTATTCCCTCAGCTGGTAATTTAACATTGCTAAAACTCAAGCTGCTACCGGCGGTGATATTACCGGCAACTCCATCAAATTGGTCAACAGTGATATCATGAGTAACATGGGCCTCGTTTAAAATTTTCATCAGTGCCCTTCTGGGCGCTTCAGATTTTAATAACAAAGAAAGAATAGATATCTTGGAAGGGGTTTGATTTAGTTGATCTACCACCTTATACTCACTCTGCTTTATAAACTTCAAAAATTCATTAGCTTCTTTTGTAGGAACTGTGTTTTAGCAAATTTCTGGTCCTTTTATGGCATGATACACAACTTCTTTCCCTTTTTCTCCATGACTCTACTTTTTCCTAAGCTGTTCAGGAGCGTATACTCAACCACTCCGGGTCATCCGACCAATTCCTGAAATATTGGTGACATCAATACCTTGAGGTTTGGAGCTATCGCCTGATTGGTGATTGACTAAATGAGATGTGACTTGGACAATTATTGCATTTTTTCCACTATGAGTTGGCTTAGGATTCTCTTTTCTATAGAGGATTTTCAATGGTTTTGGAAAAGATCTATCATTTTCCATGCACGACTCTATGTTCGTACATGATCATCTTTTGTTTATTGGTTTATCTCTTCTTCAACGAGATTGACAACGGTATCTCAGTGACGCGACAAAGGATTATTCCCTACATTGGGACCGTCTTCCTTGAAGGTAAACCATTTTGTATTAATCAATTCTTGGACTTTAGTTTTTACGGCTTGACAATCTTTGACGGAATGCCCCACGGCTCCTGCATCGTATTCACATTTGGCATTTGAATTATACCATTTTTGGAATGGTGGTTCTAGAGGTTTCATTGGCTTCAAGACTACCATTGAATTCTGGAGTAGGTGAGGCAACAATTGGCTGTAAGTCACGGGAATTGGGTCAAAACGAGTTACCTTTTTTTCTCGGTTAATTTGTGGTTTGTAGTCATTTGGGATTGGATTTTGGTTCCATGGGTTTTGTTGGGAAAACATGAAAGGTGGTGGTTGGACCATAGGTGGTTGATAAAAAGGTGGCATTGAAGGGTGATGTTACGGGTATGGAGCTTGTGAAGTCTCATCCACATACAGATAGGGAATGTAGGGAATTTGGGGTATTGGGGGCTGAAAATTTGGAGGTCGATAAGAATTAATAGTTGGAGAATAAAAGACTCTTGGATTTTCCAATACAACGTTAGCATCCCCTTATTTCTTTTTTGTGAAGGTTTTCTGGGGTCTCTTCATGCCACTTGCCGCACATACAATCTTGCCACTCCTCATCCCACTTTCTATCTTTTCTCCTATCATGACCAGATTAGAAAAGTTTGACGACATACTCCCAATCATCTTATCATAAAAAAGGTGACTGGAGAGTATCCATAAACATATCAACCATTTCTCTTTCAGATAAATGAGGTTTTAGTTGTGATGTCACTTCTTTCCACCGCTATTATGCGTATTCTTTGAAAGTTTCGTTGTCCTTTTTCAATGAATTTTGCAATTGCATCCTATCAAGGTTCCTGTCAGTGTGGTACCTGTATTGCCTCAAGAAAGCATAAGCCAAGTATTTCCAAGAACGAATTCGATTTCGCTCAAGATGCATATACCAACTTAACGATGCCCCACTCAAACTATCTTGGAAAAAGTGAATGAGAAGTTTGTCGTTATGAGCATGAGAAGCCATTTTCCTGCAATACATAGTCAGATGATTTTTAGGACATGTGGCACCTTTGTGTTTTTCAAACTCGGGAACTTTGAATTTTGGTGGGATAGTCACATCGGGAACCAAACACATATCAAAAGCTTCGAGACCATATAAATTATGCCCCTCAATTGCTTTTATTCGCTCTTCTAAAACATTGAATTTCTCTTTTGATTGTGTATCATCCCCAACTTGAGGTTGTTGCCAATTCCCATTAGCATCAAAATGGGGGTACTTGAGGTGCATTATATGGAATATTTTATGAGGATATAGTGTTTTGGGGTGGCACATAACCCAAATGAGGTGGGATTTGTGATTGGTTTAGGTTTTGGGGATTGACAGTTGAGTGGTTTTGGTTATTGTCCATGGGGTTGATGACTACAGGCGGAGTATAACCAGGTGGGAGACCATATATAAGAAATTGCATAGCTCATATGTGAAACTGTTGGTTAGTAGGGGTAAAACCCGGTGGGTGAGAATGAGTGGTTTGGTGTTCTTCATTTGCAGCTGGATGATCCCCATATGTATTCTCCTTCCTTGCCAAAGCCTGTATAGCTTCCAGAATTCGATCAACCTTGTCTTTCAGTTGGTTAACATCCGCTCTTATCACTTCTTGGTTTTGCTCGAGTTTATCCATGATCTTAGAGTTTGCGCGAGTCCGATAAGGGTGTCGGAGAAACAACTTTATTGATTTTTTTTTCTTTGTTTTTTTTATGAAAAAAATAAATAAATAAAATGTCTATGAGTATGCATTAAAATATGAATGAAGATGAAATAAATTAGTTAATTATGATAGTTTGATGTTGGAGAATCATAAGCCTTATGTAATTTTTTAACAAGAACGAATTATTAGTGAAGAAAATATGGAGATCGAAAATCGAAATAACAACTCTTTCATTGATGAAAAAAAGAGTACATCACAATTAAAAACTACATTGACTATGAGATTTCAATCTTCTCTTTTAATAGGACAACCAATCTTTTCCTCCAATTCTTCTACCAAATTTTTGCAATATTCGACGAACTTGTAGACTTTGACTGGAGTATTCAACGGATGCATTACCGCATCAATCTCTCGTAGATGCTTTGGAATTTTTATGATTGTTTGATTAGTTAACATTGCCAATTTTGAAAAGTAGTATTTCCAATGTCTTCCTTTATCTTTCAGCTCTTTATAGATCTCTTGATTCTTCAATTGACCTAGCAACATCATAAAACTATCCTCCCAATATATGATTTCGTCCTTTAGGTCACTATAGATATTTTCTTGGTAATCAATGTAATTCTTTAACTCACTGGAATTCTCCATTTCTGTTCTTAGTGCATCTTGATGTTTTAAGAGTAGTTCTTCAATTTCTTCTTTGTGTTGCCTCTCATTCCTTACTTGACTCTCATACTCAGCTACCATTTCTTTTAGTTGTTTCTTTAAATCTTCAAACTCCTTTTTTATCTTCTTCTCAAAGCATGCTGATTTTGTCCACAACTGCTTCCACATATATGCCTCTTCGATAACTGCATTCTTTTCTTGCTTTCGCACATCTAACTCTTCATTTTCACCTCTCAAACAATCTTGTATGTCAAGTTTATTTTCTTTTTCAATTTTCATCCTCTTGTTGCTTCTTTCAATAAACTGGCTTTTACATGTGTTTTCTGATCATAAGTTCTCATTCTCTTGGCAGACTTTTTCTAGCTTCGCCTGTAGCTCTTTTTTCTCCTCTTCGGATTTCAACAATGATGCTTTGAGTTCTTCTATTTCTTCATTGGTAGCAAGGGTAGGTTCGGGTATTTCCTAATCATTCGAGGGTGTACTGTGGAAATGCAACTTGATTTCTTAGACTTTATTTTTTACCCATTGTTGATAGGGTTCCTTGGTGCTGCAACTTCTGCATCCAAGTACTTTTCCTTTTCTAATGATCATTTCCCAAGCTCGACTTATCCTTCGCAACATTGGTGGGTCTACTATGCTCGTATTATGCAAAACAAAAGCTTCCAACGACTTATCATCTGGTTTTTCCAACATAGGGTAGCCAAGCTGTCTCAAAGCTACCGTCGGATTGTAATTAATACATCCTTTGGTTCCCATGAGAGGTACATTTGAGAAATCTCCGCATTGACATATTACTTCTTCCACCCTTTGTTCTCTATGATACGATGAAATTGTGTCTCCAGTAAGGCTAGCTATACTTTGAGCCCATTCACGATTATCTTTAATTCCAATATGATACCCTTTCTTGAACATATGAGACTTGAACCAACACTGGAACACAACACAAAATTGTTCCCCATTTTTTCTCATGCCGCATATGCAAAGAGTAGTATACATCAACAAGAATCGCTAAAACTGGGTTTTGTTTATGTTTGTTAAAAGCTAAGAAGACATTGGTGGTAGCAAAATCTACAAAATTATCAAGGTTTGGAAATAAAACAATACCATAGATAATTAGAGTCAAAACATCTATAAAAATACTCCATTCTTTTTTAACGGCTAAATCCGGGCACATTTGCTCAAGATATTTTCTTGAAAAACCATGAACGGCTCTTTTTTCCTCTTTTGTACTTGCCAACTCTCTTATGTCCATTTTCAACACTTCAGAAATTGCATCCAAACTCGGTGGTTGCCCAGTATATCGATAAGGATTTCCTCCCTCTAGGGAGTAACCCAATATTCGCTCACATTCCTCCAATGTCGGGGACAACTGAAAGTCTTGAAAGGTAAAACATCTTAAGAGAGGGTCGTAATACTGAGCCAACACTGTGAGGGCCGCTATTTGCACATTCACTGCCAAGAGATTTAGGATCTTCCCATATTTGCGAAAGAAACTCTCACGCTGTATAGTTTTCATTTGATTGTTGATGTCTCTTAAACTTTTCAAATCAGGTTGCTTGAACTTTAAAAGTAAAGTTTTTCTTTTTTCCAATCCTGTTGTCCACTTTAATTTTAACATGTGACTAAGGTTCTTATGATTCCCCAACAATCTTGAAAATTGATGCAAAATGTCAGTTCACTTTCCAAAAGAAACAATGTCATGTCATGAGATATGAATACAATTATGTAGAATGACTGTTGTGAATATATAACATTTTGAATGAATGTATGAGGTATTTTTTGCTTATATGGATATTCTTATGATGAAAGGGTCTATTGGCTTATCTAGTGAAACTCTCACAAGGGTGGCTCTATAGTTCTAAACGTGGTCCCTAGAGCCAATAATTTCATTTTGGAATATTGCCAACAACAATAGGTAAATTATTTGGAGTGACAATACCCTCAACAAGATCAAACTCTAGGTGAGATTTTCATGCTAACCAAACATGATGTACATCCAGAAGGCCAATACACAACCTCGAAACTAAACTTAAGTTTTGTTCAAACCCGAATGTAAGGTTCAACTCATAAGTTTGTGTCTTAGTAAAAGTGTATGGTGTGGAATAAGTATGATTCAATAACTCCATAAAGATAATAAAAGATAATATAATAAATAAATAAAGAAAGAAAAAAAAAATGATCTACTAGCTTAAAAGAGTATTACAATGTCAATTAATATTTATTAAGAAACAATAAACACATAAAGTAAAAGAAAATAAAAAACATAACAAATATAGAAAATGTTTAAAAATTATGCACAATTAATTTGTTAGGCTTAACTCTCTAAGTTTCCCCAGTAGAGTCGTTAGTTGCCGCGACCTAAAATTTTGAGTGTTTCTAGATTTCAATAGAGTCGCCACCCAAAGTTATTTTAAAATAGGAAAAATATTGGGAACCCCTTAAAAATAGAAAGAAAAAAAAAGTGATATTTGAAACCATATTTTGAGTTCGGGAGTCGATTATGCATAGAGAAAGTATTAGCACCCTACAACATCCGTTAAAATACGGTTA
>PGWS01007518.1:0-10150 GCA_002896235.1 Cicer reticulatum
AACCAATCTTTGTGCATCCAATAAGTTCATTTGTGTCATTGGATGAACATTTAGGTCATTTTCGTCCTCCCTAGGCTTATTCTTGTCCAATTAGGGTTTTTAACCAATCTTGTGCATCCAATAAGTTCATCTTTTGTGTCATTGGATGAACATTTAGGTCATTTTCGTCCTCCCTAGGCTTATTCTTTGTCCAATCTTGTGCATTAAGTTCATTTGTGTCATTTTAACCAATCTTGTGCATCCAATAAGTTAACTTGTGTCATTGGATGAACATTTAGGTCATTTTCGTCCTCCCTAGGCTTATTCTTGTCCAATTAGGGTTTTTAACCAATCTTGTGCATCCAATAAGTTCATTTGTGTCATTGGATGAACATTTAGGTCATTTTCGTCCTCCCTAGGCTTATTCTTGTCCAAATTAGGGTTTTTAACCAATCTTGTGCATCCAATAAGTTCATTTGTGTCATTGGATGAACATTTAGGTCATTTTCGTCCTCCCTAGGCTTATTCTTGTCCAATTAGGGTTTTTAACCAATCTTGTGCATCCAATAAGTTCATTTGTGTCATTGGATGAACATTTAGGTCATTTTCGTCCTCCCTAGGCTTATTCTTGTCCAATTAGGGTTTTTAACCAATCTTGTGCATCCAATAAGTTCATTTGTGTCATTGGATTAACATTTAGGTCATTTTCGTCCTCCCTAGGCTTATTCTTGTCCAATTAGGGTTTTTAACCAATCTTGTGCATCCAATAAGTTCATTTGTGTCATTGGATGAACATTTAGGTCATTTTCGTCCTCCCTAGGCTTATTCTTGTCCAATTAGGGTTTTTAACCAATCTTGTGCATCCAATAAGTTCATTTGTGTCATTGGATGAACATTTAGGTCATTTTCGTCCTCCCTAGGCTTATTCTTGTCCAATTAGGGTTTTTAACCAATCTTGTGCATCCAATAAGTTCATTTGTGTCATTGGATGAACATTTAGGTCATTTTCGTCCTCCCTAGGCTTATTCTTGTCCAATTAGGGTTTTTAACCAATCTTGTGCATCCAATAAGTTCATTTGTGTCATTGGATGAACATTTAGGTCATTTTCGTCCTCCCTAGGCTTATTCTTGTCCAATTAGGGTTTTTAACCAATCTTGTGCATCCAATAAGTTCATTTGTGTCATTGGATGAACATTTAGGTCATCCCTGGCTTATTCTTGTCCAATTGTTTTAACCATTTAGGTCGATTTCGTCCTCTAGGTTTATTCTTGTCATTGGATGAACATTTAGGTCATTTTCGTCCTCCCTAGGCTTATTCTTGTCCAATTAGGGTTTTTAACCAATCTTGTGCATCCAATAAGTTCATTTGTGTCATTGGATGAACATTTAGGTCATTTTCGTCCTCCCTAGGCTTATTCTTGTCCAATTAGGGTTTTTAACCAATCTTGTGCATCCAATAAGTTCATTTGTGTCATTGGATGAACATTTAGGTCATTTTCGTCCTCCCTAGGCTTATTCTTGTCCAATTAGGGTTTTTAACCAATCTTGTGCATCCAATAAGTTCATTTGTGTCATTGGATGAACATTTAGGTCATTTTCGTCCTCCCTAGGCTTATTCTTGTCCAATTGTTTTTAACCAATCTTGTGCATCCAATAAGGTGTGTTTGTGTCATTGGATGAACATTTAGGTCATTTTCGTCCTCCCTAGGCTTATTCTTGTCCAATTAGGGTTTTTAACCAATCTTGTGCATCCAATAAGTTCATTTGTGTCATTGGATGAACATTTAGGTCATTTTCGTCCTCCCTAGGCTTATTCTTGTCCAATTAGGGTTTTTAACCAATCTTGTGCATCCAATAAGTTCATTTGTGTCATTGGATGAACATTTAGGTCATTTTCGTCCTCCCTAGGCTTATTCTTGTCCAATTAGGGTTTTTAACCAATCTTGTGCATCCAATAAGTTCATTTGTGTCATTGGATGAACATTTAGGTCATTTTCGTCCTCCCTAGGCTTATTCTTGTCCAATTAGGGGTTTTTAACCAAATCTTGTGCATCCAATAAGTTCATTTGTGTCATTGGATGAACATTTAGGTCATTTTCGTCCTCCCTAGGCTTATTCTAGTCCAATTAGGTTTTTAAACAATCTTGTGTGCATCCAATAAGTTCATTTGTGTAATTGGATTAACATTTAGGTCATTTTCGTCCTAGGCTTATTCTTGTCCAATTAGGGTTTATAACCAATCTTGTGCATCCAATAAGTTCATTTGTGTCATGGATGAACATTTAGGTCATATTCGTCCTCCCTAGGCTTATTCTTGTCCAATAGGTTTTAACCAATCTTGTGCATCCAATAAGTTCATTTGTGTCATTGGATGAACATTTAGGTCATTTCGTCCTCCCTTAGCTTTATTCGTTTCCAATTATGGTTATTTAACCGCGAGTAAATCCGGTCAAAATCTATGTGCATGAACAACGTTGCATCCAAAGTTGTTCTTGTCCAATAAGGTTTTAACATTCCGTAGCGAATAATTTCATTTGTGTAGATGAACAGCTTTCATTTCGTCTCCTTTGCTTCTTCGAAGCAATTAGGGTTTTGAAACCAATCTTGTGTTTCCAACGGTGTTTGAAATCCCTAACACCATTTTTCTTCATTTTCGAAACAATAGAGGAAGTATGAAGCTTGAGAAATCCTTGCTTTCTTACCCCACTAAGCCTTGGGCATGCAATTGAACAAAGGGTCAGCGACAATGAAAATGGGAGATAGGAGGGTCGCGAGAGCAGAGGAGAAGATGGATTGTGATCTTTCTTTAGGGTTTTTCCCTAATTCTTGTTTTCCATCCTTTCTATTTTTTCTTAAGTCTTTCTATTTCTTCTCTTTTCCCTCCAGCACAAACATATATATATATATATATATATATATATATATATATATATATATATATATATATATATATATATAATATTATTAACATATAGTATTTATATATATTAATTACTTTTAACAAATATCTCCAAATATCTAGATATTTATTAAAATTACCATTTCACCCATAAGACATTATATTCTTCGTAAAGGATTCACCGTACTTAATTTAATTTATTTCTCGACGAGTAATTTTAATCGGGCAACAAATATCTTTGTGGTCATATAAACTCCAAAATATTAATAACTTTGGCTAAAAAGCCTCCGAGTTCAATACCAACATACACTAAAATACATAAAGTATACTTTAAAATTATGGGTCTTACATTACTACCCCCCTAAATAACTCTAGGTAAACTATGCGTCGATAAATAACTCTAGGTGTTGTTCTCTCATCTAGCTCTCAGTTCCCAGTCGACATCTCCAGTATTGGGTTCCAAATCACTGACCAACGAAAAATCCTTGTCCTCCATCGCTTAGTCTTCATGTCATAATTCTTACAGGTGGTACTTCGATGGACATAGTTATGTCCTTTAGTTGGTTTTGTGTCTGTTTCGATCACATGGAATGGATTGCAGATATTCCTTAATTGTACACATGAAACACGTCATGAATATTGTACATATCGGAGGCAAGCATCCATAAGCAACAGGTCAGATTGGTGCAGAAATCTGATTGGTCCAACGGAATTTCGAGTCAACATTCTTCGATGTCTAAGGCTCTTACACTCCAGTGTAGGTGTGACTTTAGAAATACATGATCGCCCTGTCGAATCTAAAGTTTGTGACGCTTGTCCGCGTACTCTTCTGACGATCTTGTGAAGTCTTCATTTTTCTCCTTGATCTTCTTACCTTAGCTGTAGTCTGTTGTACATCTCTGGGTCCGAACAATTTATATTTCAACTGTCCTTTACCAACACAAGGGCGTTGACACTTTGCGCCCATATAAAACCTGCATAGGTGCCATTCCAATACTTGCGTGGAAACTATTGTTGTAGGTGAACTCAATCAACGGAAGTACAGCAATCATCCAACTTCCTCTATCATCTAATTAACAGCTTCTCAATAGATCTTCCAAGGACTGATTTGTCCTTTCAGTCTGTCCGTCCGTTGTGGATGGTAGCTGAACTCCATCGTAGTTTCCGTTCCAACGCTTCGTGCAATGCTCCCAAAAATGTGATGTGAACTTCGGATCACGGTCTGATACAATACTCGATAGGTACTCCGTGTAATCTCACAATTTCAGCAATGTAGACCTCTGTTAACTGATCTACCTTATAGGTGGTCCTTACTGGCAAAAAGTGTGCGGATTTAGTCAGTCCATCCACTATCACCCTATAGAATCATTCTTTCTCCTTGTTTTTGGCAATCCAGTTATTAAAATCCATGGAATTGCTGTTCCCACTTCCATTCAGGTATATCTAAAGGTTGCAACATCCCAACAGGTCGCTTATGTTCTACCTTCGCTTTCTGACAAGTTGATACCTACTCCGCTACATGTTTCTTCATTCCTAGCCACCAATAATTCTGCCTCAAATCCTGATACATCTTTGTTGCTCCAGGATGAATGCTCAACTTACTCTTATGAGCCTCTTCTAAAAATTGTTTTCCTCATATCTGTAATTCCTGGTACACAAATCCTACCATTACAACCGCAAAATATTATCTGATCCAATCTTAACTCAGTTGTCTTCCCTTCTACATTAGGTTCCTCTTCTCTTGAATTCAGACGTCATCTTGAGAAATTTACATGTCTTCAAGTAGTCCACTCGAAATCTTAATCATTTCGAATTTCAAAATTCCTGGTGCAAACTCTACGTTCAAAGTGTAGATCCCTAAAAGCTACCCAAACTCTTGTTGTCTAGCCATAATGTTGAAGACACCAAGACACTTCTTTCACTCAACGATCAACCATACATTGCCTTCCAGGGTGGTACTGCGTGTGGAAATCGAAATCCTTGAGAGTCTCCATCCATCGTCTCTGGCGATGTTCAATTCCTTCTGATCAAACAATATTCAACTTTTATGGTACTGAACACTGTGAACGTGCACCCATATAAATAAGTGCCTCCAGATCTTCAATGCAAAAACAACAGCAGCCAATCCTACGGAACTCCGTAGTCAGTGACAGTTGAGGTTGTTTCCAAGCAAGAACCGCCTCAATCTTAGCCGGATTCTACAGCGATCCCTTCCTTTGGTTATCATGTGTCATAAGAAATTCACTTTTTCTAGCCAAAATTCACCTTTGACAGATTGGCATACAATTGCTTCTCGCGTAAAAATCTCAAGAACTTGACCGTAAATGTTCTCCATGCTTCTTCTCCTTGCTTTCTTACCCACGAAGTCTTGCTTTCTATTCTTGAAAAAAGGAAGAAGCGGAAAATGGAAATGGGAGAAGGAGGGGAGAAGGTCCCGCGAGGCAGGAAGAAGATGGAATTGTGAATTTCCTTTCTTTCCTTTTTTTCCTTTCTTTCTTGTTTCCGTCATTTCTATTTCTTTTCTTTCTATTTCTTCTCTTTCCCTCCACACAAACATATATGTATCTATATAATATATATATAATATTTATATATATTAAATTACTTTTAACAAATATCTCAAAATATCTAGATATTATTTAATCACCATTTTCCATAGGCATTAAATTCTTCGTAAAGGATTCACCGACTTAATTTAATTATTTCTCGACGAGTAACTTTAATCGGGCAACAAATATCTTGTGGTCATATAAACTCCAAAATATTTAATAACTTTGGCTAAAAAGCCTCCGAGTTCATACCAATAATACACTAAAATACATAAAGTATGACTTTCAAATATGGGTCTTACACAACACCTAGTCTAGATCAACCTTGATCTAATTCAATCTCTATTCTTTCCACCCAGAAAGCAATCACAACACCTATCTAACCTTGATATTATATGTAATCTTAAACAAACTATGAAGAAACTCTTATAGTATGAGTTTTTACACTTTGATTGTTTTGACAGAAATCTGAGATTTCTTAACTCTTGTTTGAGAATTGATTCTTTACAAAGGATCTAATGATAATTGCGCAAACTAATATATGAATATGAATCGGCAGCTGTTTCGCAAAAAGCAGAATGTAAGATTGCCTCTGTTTTGCAGAATTTCAAGTATGTATGTGATTGATTTATGGATTTCTTGCCTTGATTCTGGATATTAGCCTTTCTATTTATAGGTTGTACATGCACTGAATGAAGGTACAAAGGAGCTGTTGGAGAGGCTCTGCTTTTTGACTGAAGCATTATTTCAAAATAAAAACAATCATTCTTTGAAATAGCCTTTTGACTTTTCTAGTTTAACATTTAAAGCAGTTCTGCCCTTTTAAGAAAAAGCATTTGACGTTTCTTCTTTGATCTTGGATGGTACACTCTCAATATTGAGTCTTGAGTGTAGCTAGAGAAGTTGGGAGAGGAATTACATGCTATTTCAGAGGAGATGCAGTGCTGCTGTTTTTGTGCAGAAAACGGAGAATGACTAACGTTCTTGGTTTGTTAGTTTGAACTTTCTTGAGCTTCAATAATCAAACTGAGTTCCCGTTTTTATCATTCTGGATGTCCTTTGCAATTGTCTTGTCATATGTCAAGGTTGATCAAACTTTCTTGACAGTTTGTTTTTTGGAGTTACAAACTGTCTTGATTGTTTGTTTGTCTTTGAGTTCTTTTATCTTAGTGATCTGATAACCTTCTTGAGCTTGAATTAATCCTACTTCTTCCTTGCCATGGACTGATTGGATATGAATAAATTTCATAGTCAGACTTTGTGTTAAAAGAGATAGAAAAAGTTTGACCAATATGTTGTGATGGACAATTTTGGAAGCTGGAGATCATTCTCTGTTTTGATGCAGAATGATCTTGTTGTTGTCCTTTTTAATTGTTTTCCTTGATTCTGTTCTCTAATTAATTCCCACATCAAAAACACATGATTAAATTAACATAACATTTTAGAATCCATAATTAACTTTGTTAATTAACCTTTGTTATATTTTTCATCAAAACTTTAAATATAGAGTGTCTCAACAATCTCCCCCTTTTTTGATGATGACAAACATGTTTATCTTAGATTTTAATTCTGATTCTAATATAAAGTATGTATAAGAGCTTTAACAGCTCCCCCTCATTTTGGTGCATTTTTTTAATTTAAACAGAATTTAAAACAATGTATGCAATAAACTAGTTTTTTCATTTAATTAATAACAAAGATACATCACTATGGGACCAGAATTACATAATATCAAGCTTCTACAGATTAAAAAGCTAACTTAATTCTCCCCCTTTGTCATTCAAAAAGACAATAGTCAAAAACATCTAAGAAGCTAAGGAAGGTGAAGCATCGCTTCTGAGGAGGAGGATTTTCTAGGATCAGGAACTTGAGAAGGAGGAGAGGAATCAGATGAGGGGGCGGAGGGTGGAATTCCCCAATTTGGGAGGCAAGGCTGGTCTGCCATCCAAGTTCTCAATAGAGCAGTTCTTGATCGTGCTGAACTTGTCGTGCCATTATGATCTGGAGAGCAGCCATGATGTCAGAGTTGGAGGGTGCAGTTAAGGTGGGAGTAGAGTGAAGGTGAGTAGAGGGTTGAGAGGTGGTAGCAACAACAATGTTGGACGGAATAGGCGTTGTAGATATGGATGGAATAGAAGCAAAGGAGGATGATACAATAGGGTAGGGGACCAACAGATGTGTTAGAGGAGCCAACAGTAGCTAGAAAGTTTAAAAACTGACTGATGTCGAAGATGGAAGACCTGGTTTTTTGAGGGGAGACAAACAGTGGAGACATGGTAGAGAAAAGTGGATTAGACAGGAAGTTACCGAAGTCATGGGTAGGGGAGTGAAGTGTTTGAGAATAAGAGGGAATGGCTGAGGATGATATGCTGGATGTTTGAGCAAAGAGGGTTGAAGGAGTTTGGATATTTTCTATAGAACGTTCTGGAGGTGGTGGAGAACGTTCTGGATTTGGTGAGGAATGTTCTGGTGTTGGGATTTTTGCTGTGTTTTCCTCAGGATCAGTAGAAGGTGTGGAGAATGGAATAGGATTTGTGGTATGTCGTCTTTCGGCTGATTGTTTGCGTTTTAATGAGGTGGGAAAGGATGGAGGAGTAGGTGTTTGAGCAGAATAGGTAGAAAGATTCTGGTGCGCATGTGAGACAGATTCTTGGTAGAAAAATTTGAGACCTTTTATCAGAGATGTTTAAACAGACGCAAGAGAGACTCCAAAGTGCCTCTGAAGACTTTAGTCAGGACCATGCCATAAGGCCAACAATATTTTTTCTGTAGTCTTTGGTGGCTGCACAAATCATGTGCTGGAAGATTACATAGGGTAGATTCAGTGCTCTTGCAGTTGCAGAAGATGATGAATGAGCAAAGCATCATTATCAAATACATACTCATGACTGCCCCATAGTGAGGAATCAAAGTATGTTGGCACATGTTATCGAACACCTTGGGAAGGGGCTTAAGATAGGTGGACAAATAACAAGTGGAGTCTTCTTCAAACAGATCAGATAAAACTTCAGTCTTACGAAGACTCAAAGCTGAAATCCAGTGGTCACCAAAAACAGATGACCTTCTGTCGGTAGCTGAAGAATGGAGGCCAGAATATTCTGGAGTCAGTTTGATTTCCATCTCCTTAATGTTAAGAGATGATTAGAGATTTGTCAGCAAATTGTCCTTGGGATTTGCAATAGAATGCACGAACAACATCTGGGTAAACGATTCAGATATTTTTAAGAAGGATGTCCAGTCAAGAGCATCAGTGTGATGCTGAACAGCATTTCCGTCACACAAGATTGTTAAAAACAAAAACTCGTCCAATCCCACTGGGCGTTGAGCCCATTTTTCTTTGAAGAGTTTAGATTTTCGGGGAAATCAGAGGAGGAGTAGTTTGTTTGGGTTCTTAGTGGGAGGAGTGAAGGTTTGAGAGGTTAGTATGAATGTGGAAGTCAGAAGAGGAGTGAAGGAAGATGGAGAACGTTTGGTGGTGTTTTGTGGGGAAAGGTTGTGGATGGGGAGAGGATTCTGGAGGAGGAACAACGTGAGCTGGAGAACGTTCTTGTGGTGGGGAATATTTTGGAGAATGTTCTGGAGAGGTGGGTTTCGGACAACTTTTTAGGTTTTGTTTAGGGGCAAAAGTTTTTCTTTTCTGAGGATTTGGAAGATTTTTGCGAGCAAGGTATTGAGCAATGGTCATTATGATTTTTGTTTTCATGATTTTAGTTTGTGGTTTGGGTTGAGAGAGGGGTTCTTTTTGTTTGGTAGGAGGGGAAACAATGTCATTGATCGATCTCCGTTTTTGGTGTGGAGGAGTTGATTGCGACGGTTCAGAGGAGAAGGCAGATTTTGAAGGTGTGGAAGGTTTAGTGGTTGTGGTGCTTGTGCTGAAGTTGATGATGGATGTGTGGTGGTGGTGGTGTTTGCTAAGAAGCGTAGTTTTTTATTGGTGTGTTTGTTGATGGTTCAGGTTGTGTTGGTGGTTTTGATGAACGGGCAACTGAATTAGAGGAATCATCATCTCAGAAATCTGAGATGATGAAGTAATGGGGTTTCGGGTTCACTGGTTTTGAAGTACAAAATCCAGATGGAACTCGCAAGGAGCGTCGTGGAGGATGATTCAAGTGCGTAAATGAGGAGGCACTTGAGCAAAGTTATGGTGTGGGGCGAGTATACAATGGTGGAAGAAAAGTGGATAAGAGGGATGAGATTGAGGACTTCTTGACTGGTGTTAGAAGGAGAGACGCAGAGGATGGTGTGTGGTGGTGTTGGGCGAGTGGGGGAGGGTGAACGGCTCTACAAGATTCGTATGGAAGAAGATGAAGAGGGTGGTGTACAGGGAGAAGCCATTTTTTGCTCGCTTATTGTGTTTGGTTCGCACCATAAGTTGTTTTGAGATGGAGAAGATGATAGTGGAAGAAGATGAACAATAGGAAGTGGTTATTTAGAAGAAAGGGTTAATCCAACTTTTGGGGAAAAGAAGGTAGGGGATGAGAAAGACAAAACTAATTTTCTGAACTGAGAAGATGGGAGAAGGAGAATAATGATGAATGTGCTGCCCAATAGAAACTGTTTGTAACCTAGGGAAAGAGGAAAAGCATTTTGGGGATTGAAAGAGCTGTATGTGTCAGCACTCTATTTTCAGACAAGAAGGCACGTGTAATAAATGCCAAGATTTGCCTTTTGATTTTGAGAGGGAAAAGCAGACTGTTGGTTTTTTTAGAACGGAGAATGATG
>PGWS01007526.1:0-21265 GCA_002896235.1 Cicer reticulatum
CGGTTCCGCGACTGATTTCAAACACTAACCATCGTTTAGTTCGAAAATACGACTTTCGATCCATTTAAGTCGTGTGGTGTGAAATTCGCCTGAAAAGACCAGATGAAATCGAGGACAAGGAGACCCCTATAGCATTCTTCTCCAAAATTTATAACTGTTTCTCGGGCTCCGTGCTCGATTTTAAACACTAGCCATCTTTTGGTCCGAAAAATACAAATTTCGGTCCATATTTGTTGGGTGGTAAGAAATTGCCCAAAAAGTCCAGATGAAATCGAGGACCGGGAGACCCTTATAGTATTCATCTTCTAAATTTATAACTGTATTTCAGGTTCCGCGTCAGATTTCAAGCACAAGCCATAGTCTTGTTCGAAAATACGAATTTCGGTCCATTTTAGTTGAGTGGTATGAAAATTGCCCAGAAAGACCATATGGAATCGAGGACCAGGAGACCCTTATAGAATTCTTCTCATAAATGTATAACAGTGTTTCGGGTTCCGAGTCAGATTTCAAACACTAGGCATCGTCAGGTTCGAAAATATAGATTTTGGTCCATTTTTGTCAAAGGGTACAAAAATCGTCCGAAAAGTCCAAATGAAATCGAGGACCTGGAGAACCTTAAAGAATTCTTCTCCTAAATATATACAAATGTTTCGTGTTCTGCGTCAAATATCAAACACTAGCCATCGCCTGGTCCGAAAAAACAGATTTCGGTCTATTTTTTTCGAGGAGTACGCAATTCGCCTGAAAAGAGCAGATGTAATTGAGGACCGAAAGACCCTTATAGCATTCTTCTTCTAAATTTATAACTGTGTTTCAGATTTTGCGTCAGATTTCAATCACTAACAGCCGTCTTGTTTGGAAATACGGATTTCGATCCATTTTAGTCGTGTGGTACGAAAATCGCCCTAAAAGTCCAGATGAAATCTAGGACCGACAGACCCTTATATCATTCTTCTCCAAAATTTTAAAACTATGTTTCGGGTTGAACGTCAGATTTCAAACACTAGCCATAGTCTTTTTCGAATAACGGATTTCGGTTAATTTTAGTTATATCGTATGAAAATTGAGCAAAAAGTCCAGATGAAATCGAGGACCGGGATACCCTTGTAGCATTCTTCTATAAAATTTATAACTGTGTTTTGAGTTCCTCGGTAGATTTCAAAAATCAAGTCCAAAGATACAGATTTTAGTCCATTTTTGTCGAGGGGGTGCGAAAATCTCCTGAAAAGTCCAAATTAAATCGAGGATCGAGAGACCCTTATAGCATTCTTCTCCAAATACATAACTATGTTTTGGGTTTCGCGCCAGATTTCAAACACTAGCCATCGTCTGGTTCGAAAATACGAATTTCGGTCCATTTTTGTCGGGTGGTACGTAAATCGCCCGAAAAGACCAGATGAAATCGAAGACCAGGAGACCCTTTTAGCATTCTTCTCCTAAATTTATAACTGAGTTTCGGTTTTCGCCTCAGATATCAAACATTAATAATTGTCTCGTTCGAAAATACGAATTTCGGACCATTTTTGTCGAGTGGTATGAAATTTGACCGAAAATCCCACATGAAATTGAGGACCGGGAGACCCTTATAGCATTCTTCTCCAAAATTTATTAATGGTTCTTAAGTTTCGCGCCAGATTTCAAAAATCTTGCCATCGTTAGTTCGAAAATATAGATTTCGGTCCTTTTTTTGTCGAGGGGTAAGAAAATCGCGAGAGAAAAAGTCCAGATGAAATCGAGGACCCAGAAACCCTTATAGCATTCTTCTCCTAAATTTATAACTTTGTTCCGAGTTCCGTGTCAGATTTCAAATACTAGCAATTGTTTTGTTCAAAAAATAAAAATTTGGGTTCATTTTAGTCGAGTGGTACGAAAATCACCCAAAAATACCAAATGAATCGAGATTCGGGATACCCTTATAGCATTGTTCTTCTAAATATATAACAGGGTTTCGAATTTCGGGTCAGATTTCAAACACTAGCCATCGTCTGGTTTGAAAATATAGATTTTGGTCCATTTTAGTCTAGGGGTACGAAAATCGCTCGAAAATTCCAGATGAAATCGCCGACCAAGAGACCTTGATAGCATTCTTCTTCTAAAATTATTACTGTATTTAAGGTTCCATGTAAAATTTCAAACACTAGCCATCGTCTAGTCCGAAAATACGAATTTCAATCTATTTTAGTCTTCTAAATCCATTTTAATCCATTTCAATCCCTTATAGATTTCTTCACCTAAATTTACAAATGTGTTTCAGATTCTATTTAATACCACTAGTTTTGATACAAAAGTCCTGATAATATCTTCACAATGTCAGATTTCAAACACTAGTCATCGTCTTGTTCGAAAATACAGATTTCTTTCCATTTTTGTCAGGTGGTACCAAAATCGCCCGAAAAGTCCATATGAAATCGAGGACCGGGAAACCCTTATAGCATTCTTCTCCTAAATTTATAACAGTATATGAGGTTCCACGTCAAATTTCAAACACTAGCTCTGTTCTGGTTTGAAAATACAGGATTCGGTCCATTTTTGCGGGTGTTACGAATATCGATCCAAAAGTACAAATGAAATCGAGGACCGGAAACCCTTATAGCATTCTTCTCCTTAATATATAACATTGTTTCAGGTTCTGCTTCAAATTTCAAACACTAGCCATTGTCCAGTCCGAAAATACATATTTTGTCAATTTTTGTCTAGGGGTACGAAACTCGCCCGAAAAGTACAGATGAAATCGAGGACCGGGAGACCCTTATAGCATTCTTCTCCTGAAACTTATAACTGTGTTGTGGGTTCCGGGTCAAATTTCAAACACTATCCCTCATTTGGTCTGAAAATACAGATTTCGGTCAATTTTTGTCTAGTGGAATGAAAATCACCCGAAATGTCCAGATGAAATCGAGGACCAGGAGACTCTTATATCATTCTTCTCCTAAATTTATAACTGCATTTTGGGTTCCGCGTCAGATTTTAAACATTATCCATCGTGTTGTTCGAAAATACGAATTTCAGTCCTTTTTTGTCGTGTGGTACGAAAATCACCCAAAAAGCACATATGAAATCGAGGACTGAGCGACCCTTATATCATTCTTCTCCTTAATATATAACCGTGTTCCGGGTTCCGGGTTTTGGGTTTCGTGTTTTGATTTCATCTGGACTTTTCGGGAGATTTTCGTACCCCTCAACAAAAATGGACTAAAATCTGTATTTTCGGAACACACTTTGGCTATTGTTTGAAATCTAGCTCGGAACTCAAAACACAGTTATAAATTTTGGAGAAGAATGCTATAAGGGTCTCGCTATCCTCGATTTCATCTGGACATTTCGAGCGATTTTCATATGATCCAACTAAAATGAATTGAAATCCGAAATTTGAAAAAGACTATAGCTAGTGTTTGAAATTTGACGCAGAACCCGTAACCCAGTTTTAAATTTTGGAGAAGAATGATATAAGGGTCTCGCGGTCCTAGATTTCATCTGCACTTTTTGGGCGATTTTCTTACCACCCTACTAAAATGGATCGAAATCCGTATTTTCGAACAAGACGATAGTTAGTGTTTGAAATCTGACACAGAACCCAAAAAACAGTTATAAATTTAGAAGAACAATGCTATAAGTGTCTCTCAGTCCTCGATTTCATTTCGACTTTTTGGACCATTTTCGTACCCCTCGACAAAAATGGATCGAAATATGTATTTTCGGGCCAGACGATGGCAAGTATATGATATCTGACGCGGAACCCGAAACACTGTTATAGATTTAGATGAAGAATGTTTTAAGGTTATCCAGGTCCTCGATTTCATCTAGACTTTTCAGGCAATTTTCGTACCACCCGACTAAAATGGACCGAAATTCATATTTTCGAACAAGACAATGGCTTGTGTTTGTATTTTGACACGGAACCTGATACATAGTTATAAATTTAATTGAAGAATGTTATAAGGGTCTCTCGGTCTTTGATTTCATCTGGACTTTTCGAGCGATTTTCGTACACCCCAACAAAAATGGATTGAAATCGGTAATTTCCAACAAGACGATGGCTAATGTTTCAAATCTGATGTGGAACCCAGTATACATTTTTAAATTTAAAAGAGAAATTCTATAAGAGTCTTCTGGTCCTTGATATTATCTGGACTTTTCGGGCGATTTTCGTACCACATAGAGAAAAAAGACTAAAATCTGTATTTTCGGACAAGACGAGGACTAGTGTTTGAAATTTGACGCGGAACCCAAAACACAGTTATAAATTTTGGAGAAGAATGCTATAAGGTTCTCCCGGTCCTCGATTTCATCTGGACTTTTTAGGCAATTTTTGTACCACCCGACAAATATGGACCGAAATTCGTATTTTCAAACTTGATGATGGCGAGTCTTTGAAATCTCACGCAGAACCTGAAACACAGTTATAAATTTAGGAGAATAATGCTATAAGAATCTTCTTCTCCTCGATTTTATCTGGACTTTTCAGGCAATTTTCGTACCCCTCGACAAAAATGGACCAAAATCTGTATTTTCCGACCAGACGATAGCTAGTGTTTGAAATTTTCTGCAGAACCTGAAACAAAGCTATAAATTTTGGAGAAGAATGCTATAAGGGTTTCCATGTCCTCAATTTTCATACCACCCGACAAAAATGGACCGAAATCAATATTTTTGGAATAAACCAGAGCTAGTGTTTGAAATTTGACACGGAACCCGAAACACAATTATAAATTTTGGAGAGGAATTCTATAAAGATCTCCGGTTCTCGATTTGATCTAGACTTTCAGGCGATTTTCATACCACCCGACAAAAATGGACCGAAATCAATATTTCTGGACCAGACGAGGGCTAGTGTTTGAAATTTGACGCAGAACTTGAAACACATTTATAAATTTTGGAGAAGAATGTAATAAGGGTCTCCCTGTCCTCAATTTCATCTAGTCTTTTTGGGAGATTTTCATACCACTAGACTAAAATGGATTGAAATCCGTATTTTTGGACCAGATGATGGCTAGTGTTTGAAATTTAACATGGAACCCGAAATACAATTATAAATTTAGAAGAAGAATGTTATAAGGGTCTCTCGGTCGTCTATTTCATCCAGACGTTTCCGTGATTTTCATACCCCTCGAAAAAAATGGACAAAAATCTATATTTTCAGACTAGATAATGGCTAGTGTTTGAAATCTGACCTGAAATTCGTAACATTGTTATATATTTAGGAGAAGTAAGCTATAAGTGTCTCCCGGACCTCGATTTCATCTGGTATTTTCGGGTGATTTTCGTACCACCCGACTAAAATAGACCGAAATTCGTATTTTTGAACAAAACAATGGCTAGTGTTTGAAATCCGAAACGGAACTTGGAACACAGTTATAAATTTAGGAGAAGAATGCTAGAAGGGTCTCTAGGTCCTCGATTTCATCTAGACTTTTCAGGCGATTTTCATACACATTGACAAAAAAGGCCGAAATCTATATTTTAGGACTAGATGATGGCAAGTGTTTGAACTTTGGCATGGAACCTAAAAACCAGTAATAAATTTTGAAGAAGAATGCTATCATGGTCTCCCGATCCTGGATTTCGTCTGAACTTTTCGTGTGATTTTCATACCACCGACAAAAAACGGACTGAAATCCGTATTTTGAAAAAGATGATTGCTAATGTTTAAAATCTGATGGGGAACCCGAAACTCAGTTATAAATTTAGGAGAAGAATGTTATAAGGATCTCCTGGTCCTCGATTTCATCTGGTCTTTTCAGGCGATTTTCGTACCACCCGACAAAAGTGGTCCGAAATTCATAGTTTCAGACCAGACGATGGCTAGTGTTTGAAATCTAATGCAGAACCCGAATTTATAACTGTGTTTCGAGTTCCGCGTCAGATTTCAAAGTCCAGATGAAATCGAGGACCGAGAGACTAGCCAAAGACTAGCCAAAGTGTTATCCGAAATACATATTTTAGTCCATTTATGTCAAGGGGTACAAAAATCGCTTGAAAAATCCATATGAAATCGAGGACCGAGAGACCCTTATAGCACTCTCCTACAAAATTTTAATTATGTTTTGGGTTTCGCGCCAGATTTCAGACACTAGCCATCGTCTTGTTCGAAAATACAGATTTCGGTCGATTTTTGTCGGTTGGTACGAAAATCGCTCGAAAAGACAACATGAAATCGAGGACCAGGTGACCCTTATAGCATTCTTCTTCTAAATTTATAACTGAGTATCGGGTTCCGCCTCAGATTTCAAACACTAGCAATTGTCTTGTTCAAAAATACGGATTTCGGTCCATTTTAGTCGGGAGGTACGAAAATCACCCGAAAATAGTAGATGAAATCGAGGATCGGGAGACCCTTATAGTATTCTTCTCTAAAATATATAACAGTGTTTCGGATTCCTGGTAAAATTTCAAACACTAGCCATCGTCTAGTCCAAAAATATATATTTTGGTCCACTTTTGTCGAGGGGCACGAAAATCACCCAAAAAGTCCAGAAGAAATCGACGACCGAGAGACCCTGATAGCATTCTTGTTCTAAATTTATAACTGTATTTCGGGTTTCATGTCAAAATTGAACACTAGCCATCGTCTGGTACAAAAATACAGATTTCAATCCATTATATTCTAGCTGTATGAAAATCGTCCGAAAAGTCCAGTTAAATCGAGGACCGGAAGACCCTTATAGCATTCTTCTCCTAAATATATAATAGTATTTCATGTTCCGCGTCAAATTTCAAACACTAGCCTTCTTGTGGTCTAAAAATACAGATATCAGTCCTTATTTGTCGAGTGTTACGAAAATCGATCCAAGAGTCCAAATGAAATCGAGGACCGGGAAACCCTTATAGCATTCTTCTCCTTAATATATAACCGTTTTCAAGTTCTGCGTTAGATTTCAAACACTAGCCATTGTCTAGTCCGAAAATACATATTTCGGTCCATTTTAGTCGATAGGTACGAAAATCGCCTGAAATGTCCAGATGAAATCCAGGACCAGGAGACTCTTATAGCATTTTTCTCCTAAATTTGTAATTATGTTTCGGGTTCCGCGTCAGATTTCAAACACTATCCATTCTCTTGTTCGAAAATATTGATTTTGGACCATTTTTTTTATGTGGTACGAAAATCGCCCTAAAAGTCTAGATAAATCGAGGACCGACAGACCCTTATAGCATTCATCTCATAAATATATAATAGTGTTTCGGGTTCCGCGTCAAATTACAAACACTTGCCATCTTATGGTCAGAAAATACAGATATTGGGTCCATTTTTGTCGAGGGCTACGAAATCGCCCGAAATGTCCAGATAAAATCGAGGACCGAGAGACGCCCTTATAGCATTCCTCTTCTAAATTTATAAATGTGTTTCGGGTTCCGCGTCAGATTTCAAACACTAACCATCAACTTGTTCAAAAAACGTATATCAGTCCATTTTAGTCGGGTAGCACAAAAATTGCCTAAAATATCCAGATGAAATCGAGGACCCGAAGACTTATGGCATTTTCCCTCAATTAAGAACTGCGTTCCGAGTCCCGCGTCAGATTTCAAACAATAGCCATCGTCTTGTTCGAATATACGGATTTCGGTCTATTTTAGTCGAGTGGTATGAAAATTGCCCGAAAAGTCCAGATGATATCGAGGACCGGGGAACCCTTATAGGATTCTTCTCCAAAATTTATAACTGTGTTTTGGGTTCCGCTTCAAATTTCAAACACCAGCCGTCGTCTGGTCCGAAAATATAGATTTCGGTCAATTTTTGTCGGGTGGTACGAAAATCGCCCGAACAGTGCAGATAAAATCGAGGACCGAGAGACCCTTAGAAAATTCTTCTCCTAAATATACAATAGTGTTTCGCGTTATTCGTCAGATTTGGTCCATTTTTTAAGTGTGGTGCGAAAATCGCCTGAAAAGTCCAGACGAAATCGAGGACCGAGCGACCCTTATGTCATTCTTCTCGTTAATATATAACAGTGTTTCGGGTTCCGCGTCAGATTTCAAACACTAGCAATCGTTTGGTACGAAAATACAAAAAACTAGCAATCGTTTCGGAGAAGAATGGACCAAAATTTAGCAATCGTTCCAGATTAAATCTGACGCGGAACCGGAATATAGTTATAAATTTAGGAGAAGAATGCTATAAGAGTGTCCTTGTCCTCGATTTCATCTGGTATTTTCGGGTGATTTTCGTACCACTCGACTAAAATGGACCCAAATGCGTATTTTTGAACAAAACAATGACTAGTGTTTGAAATCCGACACGGCACTCGGAACACAGTTGTAAATTTAGGAGAAGAATGCTATAAGGGTCTCTCGGTCCTCGATTACATCTGGGCTTTTTAGGCTATTTTCTTACCCCTCGACAAAAAAGGACCGAAATCTATATTTTCGAACCAGACGATGGCAAGTGTTTGAAATCTGGCGCAGAACCTAAAAACCAGTAATAAATTTTGGAGAAGAATGATATCAGGGTCTCTCGGTCCTCGATTTCATCTAGACTTTTCGGGTGATTTTCGTACCTCCCGACAAAAAATGGACCGAAATCCGTATTTTCGAACAAGACTATGGATAGTGTTTGAAATCTGGTGCGAAACCCGAAACACAATTATAAATTTTGGTGAAGAATGCTACAAGGGTGTCTTGGTCCTCGATTTCATCTGGACTTTTCGGGTAATTTTCATACGATCCAACGAAAATGGACCGAAATCCGTATTTTCGAAAAAGACTATGGATAGTGTTTGAAATCTGACGTGGAACCCAAAACACAATTATAAATTTTGGAGAAGAATGATATAAGGGTTTCACAGTCCTAGATTTCATCTGGACTTTTCTAGCGATTTTCGTACCACCCGACTAAAATGCACCGAAATCCGTATTTTCGAACAAGACGATTGTTAGTGTTTGAGATCTGACGTGGAACCCGAAACACAATTATAAATTTAGAAGAAAAATTCTATAAGGGTCTCTCGGTCCTCGATTTGATCTGGACTTTTCGGGCGATTTTCGTACCCCTTGACATAAAAGAACCGAAATTTGTATTTTAGAACAGACGATGGTTTATATTTGATTTCTGACGCAGAATCTAAAACACTGTTATATATTTAGGAGAAAAATGCTTTAAGGTTCTCTCGGTCCTCAATTTCATTTGGACTTTTCGGGAGATTTTTGTACCACCCGATAAAATGGACCGAAATTCGTCTTTTCGAACAAGACGATGGGTTGTGTTTGTATCCTGACGCGGAGTCCGATACACATTTATAAATTTAGATGAAGAATGTTATAAGGGTCACTCGGTCCTGGATTTCATCTGGACTTTTCAGAACAGACGATGGCTAGGGTTTGAAATTTGACGCAGAACCTGAAACACAGTTATAAATTTATGAAAAGAATGCTTTAAGGGTCATTTGGTCCTCGATTTCATCTGGACCTTTTAGGCGATTTTCGTACCACCCGACAAATATGTACATAGATTCGTATTTTTGGACCAGACAATGGCTAGTTTTTGAAAATCAGACGCATAACCCGAAACTCAGTTATAAATTTAGGAGAAGAATGCTACAAGAATCTTCTTCTCCTCGATTTCATCTAGACTTTTTGGGCAATTTTCGTACCCCTCGACAAAAATGGTATAAGGGTCTCTCGGTGGTCGATTTCATATGGACTTTTCAGACGATTTTCGTGTCCTTTGACAAAAATGGACCAAAAACTATATTTTCGGACCATACGATGGCGAGTGTTTGAAATCTGACTCGGAATCAGAAACACTGTTATATATTTAAGACAAGAATGTTATGAGGGTCTCCCGGTCCTCGATTTCCTCTGGTATTTTTGGGTGATTTTTGTACCAACTGACTGAAATTGGTATTTTTGAACAAAACAATGGCTAGTTTTTGAAATCCGACATGGAACTCGGAACACAATTATAAATTTAGGAGAAGAATGCTATAAGGGTCTCTCAGTCCTCGATTTCATTTTGACTTTTCAGGCGATTTTCTTACCACCCGACAAAAATGGACCGAAATCCGTAATTTTGAACAAGACAATGGATAATGTTTGAATTCTGACGCAGAACCAGAAACACAGTTTAAAATTTTGGAGAAGAATGACATAAGGGTCTCCTAGTCCTCGATTTCGTCTATACTTTTCGGTCGATTTTCGTACCACATGACTAAAATGGATCGAAATTCGTATTTTCAAACAAAACGATGGTTAGTGGTTGAAATCACACACAGAACCTGAAACACAGTTATAAATTTTGGAGAAGAATGATATAAGGGTCTCCTGGTCCTCGATTTCATTTGGACTTTTCGGGCGATATTCATACCACTAGACTAAAATGGATTGACATCTGTATTTTCGGACCAAACGATGGCTAGTGTTTAAAATTTGACATGGAACCCGAAATACTGTTTTAAATTTAGAAGAAGAATGCTATAAGGGTCTCTCGATCGTCAATTTCATCCGGAATCCGAAACACATTTATATATTTAGGAGAAGAATGATATAAGGGTCTCCCGGTCCTCGATTTCATCTAGTATTTTCGGGTGTTTTTCATACCACCCAACTTAAATGGACCGAAATTCATATATTTGAACAAAACAATGGCTAGTTTTTTAAATCCTAGAAGAAGAATGTTGTAAGGGTCTCCTTGTCCTCGATTTTATTTGGACTTTTGGGCAATGTTCGTACCACTCGAATAAAATGGACCAAAATCTGTATTTTCGAACAAAACGATGGTTAGTGTTTGGAATCTGACACGGAACCCGAAAAACCGGGAGACCTTTATAGCATTCTTTTCCTAAATTTATAATTGCGTTTCAGGTTCCGCGACAGATTTCAACACTAGCCATCGTCTTGTTCCAAAATATGGATTTAGGTCCATTTTTTCTGGAGGTACGAAAATCGCCCGAAAAGTCCAGATGAAATCGAGGACCGGAAGATCCTTATAGCATTTTTCTACTAAATTTGTAACTGCGTTTTGGGCTCGGCGTCATATTTCAAACACTAGTCATCGTGTGAACCAAAATACGAATTTCAGTCCATTTTGGTTGTGCAGTACGAAAATCGCCCAAAAAATCCATATGAAAACGAGGACCAAGATACCCTTTTAGAATTCTTCTCCTAAATTAATAAATTTATTTCGGGTTCCACGTTAGATTTCAAACACTAGCCATCATCTTGTTCAAAAATACGGATATCGGTCCATTTTAGTCGGGTGGTACGAAAATCTCCCGAAATGTCTAGATGAAATCGAGGACCAGGAGACTCTTATAACATTCTTCTCTTCAATTTATAACTATGTTTTGGATTCCACGTTAGATTTCAAACACTAGCCATCGTCTTGTTCTAAAATATGGATTTCAGTCCATTTTAGTCGGGTGGTACGAAAGTTGCCCGAAAAGTCCATATGATATCGAGGACCTTTATAGCATTCTTCTCCAAATGTTATAATTGTGTTTTGGGTTCCGCGTCAAATTTCAAACACTAGCCCTCGTCTAGTCCGAAAATACAGATTTCAGTCTATTTTTGTCGAGAGGTACGAAAATTGCCCGAACAATGCAGATAAAATCGAGGACCGAGAGATCCTTACTGCATCTTCTCCTAAATAAACAACAGTGTTTCGCGTTATGCGTTAGATTCAAACACTAGACATCGTCTTGTTCGAAAATACAAATTTCGGTCCATTTTTGTCGTGTGGTACAAAAGTCGCCCGAAAAGTCCAAATGAAATCGAGGACCGAACGACCCTTATATCATTATTCTCGTTAATATATAACACTGTTTCGGCTTCCGTGTCAGATTTTAAACACTAGCAATCGTTTGGTACGAAAATACAAATTTTGGTCAATTTTTGTCGAGGGGTATGAAAATCGCCCAAAAAGTCCAGATGAAATCGAGGACCGAGAGACCTTATAGAATTCTTCTTCTAAATTTATAACTGTGTTTCGGTTTCCGTGTCAGATTCAAACACTAGCCATCGTGTGGTTTGAAAATACAAATTTTGGTCCATTTTTGTCGAGGGGTACGAAAAACTCGCCGAATAGTCCAGATGAAATCGAGGACCGGGAGACCCTTATAGATTTCTTCTCCTAAATATATAACAGTGTTTCGGATTCCGCATCAAATTTCAAACACTACCCATCGTCTTGTTCAAAAATACAGATTTTGATCCATTTTTGTAGAGGTATACGAAAAAAGCACGAAAAGTCTAGATGAAATCGACGATCGAGAGACCCTTAAAGCATTCTTCTTCTAAATTTATAATTTTGTTTCGGGTTCCGCGTCAGATTTAAAACACTAGCCATCAATTTTTTCAAAAATACGAAAATCGGTCCATTTTAGTCGGGTGGTACGAAAATTGCCATAAATGTCCAGATAAATCGAGGGCCAAGAGACTTTTATAGCATTCTTCTCCTAAATTTATAAATGTGTTTCTAGATCCGCGTCAGATTTCAAAACACTAGCCATCGTCTAGTTCGAAAATACGAATTTCGGTCCATTTTTGTCGGGTAGCACCAAAATCCCGAAAAGTCCAGATGAAATCAAGGACTGAGATACCCTTATAGCATAACTTCTCCTAAATATATAATAGTGTTTCGGGTTCCGCATCAGATTTCAAACCATTAAGTATAGATTTTAGGAGGGTTTAGAAGAATAAAAAGGAGTTTTAGGAGATGAATGTTAAAAGGGTCTCTCTGTTCTCGATTTCATTTGGACTTTTTGTGTGACTTTCTTACTACCCTCTACAAAGATGGACCAAAATCTGTATTTTCGGACCTGACGGATGGCTATTGTTTGAAATCTGATGCGGAAACCCGAAATACTGTTATATATTTAGGAGAAGAATTCTTAAGGCTCTCCAGGTCCTCGATTTCATCTGGACTATTCGGGCGATTTCGTACCACTCGACAAAAATGGACCAAAAATCCGTATTTTCGAACAAGACGATGGATATTGTTTTCAATCAGACGCGGAACTGATACACAGTTATAAATTTAGGAGAAGGAATGCTATAAGAGTCTCTTGGTCCTCGATTTCATTTGGTATTTTCTGGTGATTTTTGTACCACAGATTGATTAAAATGGACCCAAATTCGTATTTTTGAACAAAACACCTGCCTAGTGTTTGAAATCCGACACGGAACTTGGAACACAATCATAAATTTAAGAGAAGAATGCTATAAGGGTCTCTTGGTCCTCGATTTCATCTGGGCTTTTTAGCGATTTTCTTACCCCTCGACAAAAAAGGACCAAAATATATATTTTCGGACCAGACGATGGCGAGTTTTTGAAATCTGGCGCAGAACCTAAAAACCAATAATAATTTTGGAGAAGAATGTAATCAGGGTCTCCCGGTCCTCGTTCATCTAGAACTTTTCGGTGTGAATTTTCGCTACCACTCGACAAAACATGAACCGAAATCCGTATTTCAAACAAGATGATCGCTAGTCTTCTAAAATCTGAAGCGGAACCCGAAACACAATGATAAATTTAGGAGAAAGAATGCTATAAAGAGTCTCCTGGTCCCGATTTCATATCGTCTTTTCGGGCGATTTTCGTACCACCCAACAAAAATGGACCGAAAATTCTTATTTCAGAGCCAGCTGATGGCGTAGTGTTTGAATCAGGTGCGCAACCTTGTTATAAATTTTGGTGAACAATGCTACAAGGGTCTCCGATCTTCAATTTCATTGGACTTTTCGGGCCAAATTTTTCATACGATCTAACTAATATGGACCGAAATTCGTATTTTTCGAAAAAGACTATGGCTAGTGTTTGAAATCTGACGATCGGACCCGAAACACAATTACTGAATTATGGAGAAGAATGATATAAGGGTCTGGCCCGGTCGCTAGATTTCCATCTAGACTTTTTTTGGCGATTTTCGTACCACCCGACTAAAATGCACCGAAATCTGTTATTTCGAACAAGAGACGATTGTTTAAGTGTTTGAGATCTGACAAGGAACCTGAAAACACAATTTTAGATTTAGAAGAAGAATGCTATAAGGGTCTCTCGGTCCTCGATTTGATCTGCACTTTTCGGGCGATTTTCGTAACCCTCGACAAAAAAATGGACCAAAATCCTATATTTTCGTACCAAATGATGGCAAGTGTTTTGAAATCTGACTCGGAATCCGAAACACTGTATATATTTAGGACAAGAATGTTATAAGGGTCTCCTGGTCCTTGATTTCATCTGGTATTTTCCGGTGATTTTCATACCACCGGACTAAAATGGACTGAAATTCGTATTTTTGAACCAAACAATTGGCTAGTTTTTGAAATCTGACACGGAACTTCGGAACACAATTATTAATTGGGAGCCATTATGCTTTAAGGGTTTCTCAGTGCTCGATTTCATTTGGACATTTCAGGAAATTTTCTTACCCGTCTACTAAAAAGGACTGAAATCAATATTTTCGGACCAAACGATGGCAAATGTTTGAAATCTGGCAAAAAACCTAAAAACGAAATAAATTTGGGAGAAGGAATGTTATAGCGTCTCCCGGTCTTCGGTTCCATCTGGACCTTTTGGGTTCTTCTTGTACCGTCTACAAATAAAGGACTGACGAGAACATAACAAGTTACTTCTTTTGGAGTATGAATTCCAAAAAACTGATGTGTCTAAAATCATTTGACTAGATCTGGCGATTTCGTAAGCGTTGAAAATTCAACCAGAAATAATCTATTGTGGACGAGAGATACAAATAAGCGTGAAATCGACAACAGGTCATAATACTAGATAGAAGATTCGTGTAAGGGTCTGTCGGTCCTCGATTCATGATTTCGGCGATTTCGTATTTCACCACCCGACTAAATGTACGCAATCCGTGAGATTCGGACCAAAGATGGTATGTTCGATATGACAGAACTCGTCATAGTTATCAATTTTGGAGATGAATCATATAAGGGTTCCTGGAGATCGATGTATCATGGATTTTAGGCATCTTTCGGACTTTCGATCGGAATCGCGAATCCGTATTTTCAAAAAATAGACTATACTATAATTAATCTGATGCGTAACCTGAACACAATCCTGGTCCTAGATTTCATTTGGACTTTTCAGGCGACTTTCGAACCACCCGACTAAAATGGAATGAAATTCGTATTTTCGAACAAAACAATGGTAAGTGTTTGAAATCTGGCACGGAACCCGAGTCTTCGATTTCATCTGGACTTTACGGGCGATTTTCATTCTACCTAACTAAAATGGATCAAAATTCGTATTTTCGAACAAGACTATGGCTAGTGTATGAAATATGACGCGGAACCCGAAACACAGTTATAAATTTTGAAGAAGAATGTTATAAGGGTCTTCGGGTCCTCGATTTGATCTAGACTTTTCGGGAGATTTTTGTACTATCCGGCCAAAATGGACCAAAATCCGTATTTTCGGACCAAACGATGGTTAGTGTTTGAAATCTGACGCAATAAACCTAAAACACAGTTAACTTTTTGGAGAAGAATATTATAAGGGTCTGCCCCGTCTTCGATTTCATTTGGACTTTTGGTTGATTTTCGTACCACCGACAAAAATGGACCGAAATCCGTATTTTTTTTCATCGAACAAGACGATGGGATAGTGTTTGAATTTTGACGCATAACTCGAAACACAGTTTTAAATTTTCGAGAAGAATGATATAAGGGTCTCCCAGTCTCGATTCATCTATACTTTTCGGTCAATTTTCGTACCACCTGACTAAAATGGATCGAAATTCGTATTTTCGAACAAAACAATGGTTAGTGGTTGAAATCTTGCACGGAACCTGTAACATAATTATAAATTTTGGAGAAGAATGATATAATGGTCTCCCAGTCCTCGATTTCATCTGGACTTTTCGGGCGATTATGATACCACTAAACTAAAATGGATTGAAATTCGTATTTTTGGACCAGACGATGGCTAGTGTTTGAAATTTGACATGGAACCCGAAATATAGGTATAAATTTAAAAGAAGAATGCTATAAGGGTCTCTTAGTCGTCAATTTCATCTGGACTTTTGGGGCGATTATCGTACCCCTCGACCAAAATGGACCAAAATCTATATTTTCGGACCAGATGATGGCTAGTGTTTGAAATCTAGCGCAAAACCTGAAAAGCATTTATAAAGCTTGGAGAAGAATGCTATAAGGGTGTCCGGGTCCTCAATTTGATCTTGCCTTTTCGGGCGATTCTTGTACCACCCGACCAAAATGGACCGAAATATGTATTTTAAGACCAAGCGATGGCTAGTGTTTGAATTTTGACGCGGAACCTGAAACACAGTTATAAATTTTGGAGCAGAATGATATAAGGGTCTCTCAGTCATTGATTTCATTTGGGTTTTGGTCGATTTTCGTACCAACCCGACTAAATGGATCAAAATTCGTATTTCATGAACAAAACGATGGTTAGTGTTTGAAATTTGGCACGTAACCCAAAACACAGTTTTAAATTTTGGAGAAGAATGCTGTAAGGGTCTCTCGGTCCTCGATATCATATGGACTTTTCGGGCAACTTTTGTACCACCCAACTAAAATGGACTGAAATCCGTATTTTAGAACAAGACGAATGGCTAGTGTTAGAATCTACGCGGAACCCCAAAAAACATAAGTATAAACATAATTCCATCTAGACTTTTGGGCGATTTTTAATAATACACCTAACTAAAATGTTACCTAAAATTCGTGTTTCGAACAGACTATGGCTAGAGTTTAGAAAATCTGACGCGGAACCTGAGACACAGTTATAAATTAGAAGAAGAAAAACTTAAGGGTCTCTGGTCCTCCTATTATTTGGACTTTTTGGGCATTTTTTACACCCAACAAAAATGACTCAAAATTCGTATTTTTGGATCAGATGATGACTAGTGATTCAATAATCTAGCAGCGAGCCCGAAAACAGTAATAAATTTCGTGAGAATGAATGCTATAAAGGGTCTCCTAGTCCTCCGATTTCATCTGAAGATTTTTGGACGATTTTCGTACACTACCCGACGAAATGGACCAAAATCTGTATTTTCGACCAAATGATTGGTTTATGTGTGGAATCTGACACGGAAACCGAAACATAGTTATAAATTTTGCTATAAGGGTCTCTCGTACATATGAAAAAAATAGACCGAAATTCGTATTTTCGAACAAGCAATGGATAGTGTTTGAAATCCGACGCAGAACCCGAATGACATTTATAAATTTAGGAGAAGAATGCTATAAGAGTCTCCTGGTTCTCGATTTTATGTAGACTTTTCAGGATATTTTTGTACAAGACGATGGCTAGTGTTTGAAATCAGATGCGGAACCCGAAACAAAGTTATAAATTTTGGGGAAGAATGCTATAAAGATCTCGCAGTCCTCGATTTCATTTGGACTTTTCAGGCGATTTTCGAACTTCTCGTCATAAATGGACCAACATCTGTATTTTCGGACCAGACTATGGCTAGTGTTAGAATCTGGGGCGGAACCTAAAACATAGTTATAAATTTTAGAGAAGAATGCTATAAGGATCTCTCGGTCCTCGATTTTTATCGGGACTTTTCGAACGATTTTCCTACACCCGACTAAAATGGACCGAAATCTGTATTATCGAACAAGACGATGGCTAGTGTTTGAAATATTATGCGGAACTCGAAAGAAAATTATAAATTTAGAAGAAGAATGTTATAACGGATTTTGGGTCCTCGATTTCATTTGTACTTTTCGGGCGATTTTTGTACCATCAAACAAAAATGGACCAAAGTCCGTAGTGTCAGACCAAACGATGGTAAGTGATAGAAATCTGACGAAGAACCCGAAACAGAGTTATAAATTTAGGAGAAGAATGCTATAAGGGTCTCTTGGTCCTCGATTCATCTACATTTTTTCGGTCGACTTTTGTACTACCGACAAAAATGGACCACATTCGTATTTTCTTACAAGAGATGGCTAGTGTTTGAAATTTCAAACACGGAACCCGAAACAGCAATATAATTTTGGAGAAGAGTGCTATAAGGGTATCTAGTCTCGATTTCATCTGGTCTTTTTGGGCGATTTTTTGTACCACCGACAAACATACACCAAAAATCGTATTTTTGGACACGACGATGGCTTGTGTTTGAAATCTGGCGCAGAACCCGAAACACAATTATAAATTTTGGCGAAGAATGCTATAATAGTCTTCCGGTCCTCGATTTCATCTGGACTTTTCAGGCGACTTTCGTATCACTCGACTAAAATGGGCCGAAATCCGTATTTTTGAACAAGACGATGGCTAGTGTTTCAAATCTAACGCGGAACCCGAAACACAGTTATATATTTAGAACAAGAATTCTATAATGGTCTCCCGGTCCTCGATTTCATTTGCAATTTGCAGGCAACTTTCGTACCCATCGACGATAATGGACCAACATCTCTATTTTCGAACTAGACAATGGCTAGTGTTTGAAATCTGGCACGGAACCCGAAACAAAGTTATAAATTTTGGGAAAGAATGCTATAATGGTCTCCCGGTCGTCGATTTCATTTGGACTTTTCCAACGACTTTCGTACCCCTCGACAAAAATGGACCAACATTTGTATTTTCGGACCAAACGATGGCTAGTGTTTGAAATCTGGCGCGGAACTAGAAACATAGTTATAAATTTTAGAGAAGAATGCTATAAGGGTCTCTCGGTCATCGATTTCATCGGGACTTTTCGAGAGATTTTCGTACCACTCGACTAAAATGGACCGAAATCCGTATTTTCGAACAAGAGGATGGCTAGTGTTTGAAATCTAACATGAAATCCAAAAGAAAATTATAAATTTAGAAGAAGAATGATATAACATACTCTCGGTCCTCGATTGCATCTGGACTTTTCGGGTGATATTCGTACCCCTTGACAAAAAAGGTCCAAAACCAGTATTTTCATACCAGACGATGGCTAGCGTTTGAGATCTGGCGCAAAACCCGAAACACAGTTATAAATTTTGGAGAACAATGCTATAAGGGTCTCCTGTTGCTCGATTTCATTTGGACTTTTTAGGCAATTTTCGTACCACCCAACAAAAATTGACCAAAGTCCGTAGTTTCATACCAAAACGATGGCAAGTGTTTGAATTCTGATGCGGAACACAAAACACAATTATAAATTTTGGAGAAGAATTCTATAAGGGTCTCTTGGTCCTCGATTACATATGGTCATTTTCAGGACCAAAAATCATATTTTCGGACCAAACGATGGCTAATGCTTGAGATCTGGCGTAAACTCGAAACACATTTATAAATTTTAGAGAAGAATGCTATAATGGTCTTTCGGTCCTTGATTTCATATGGACTTTTCGGGCGATTTTCGTACCACCCGACTTCAATTGACCGAAATCTGTATTTTTGAACAAGACGATGGCTAGTGTTTGAAATCTGACGCGTAACCCGAAACATAGTTATAAATTTAGAAGAAGAATTGTATAAGCTTGATTTGGTCCCTGATTTCAGCTAGACTTTTCAGGCGATTTTCGAACCCATCAAAAAAAGGACCAAAATCAGTATTTTCAAACCAGACGATGGCTAGTGTTTGAAATCTGGCTCGAAACCGAAAACGACATTATACATTTTGGAGAAGAATGCTATAAGAGGTCTCACGTCGTCGGATTTCATTCGACCAAGTCCGTAGTTTCAGACAAATCGCATGGTTAGTGTTTGAAGATCTGACTGAAAAAGCCCGAAAAGTAGTTATTAATTTAGGAGAAGAATGTTATAAGGGTCTCCTGGTCGCTGCGATTTCATCTAGACTTTTCGGGCGAATTTTGTAGCATCCGACAAAATGGACCGAAATTTTGTTTTCTTTACAAAGACGATGGGCTAGTGTTTGAAATTTGACTGGCGGAAAACCAAAACATAATTATAAATTTGGAGAAGAATTCTATAAGGGTATCGTGGTCCTGCGACTTCATCGGTCTTTTTGGGCGATTTTTCTACCACCAGACAAAAATAGAGACCGAAAATCGTATTTACGGACGCAGAACGATGGCTAGTGTTTGAAATCTGGTCGCGGAACCTGAAACATAGTTATAAATTTTAGAGAAGAATGTTATAAGAGTCTCTCAGTCCTCGATTTCATCTGGACTTTTCAGGCGATTTTCGTACCACTCGACAAAAATGGACTGAAATCGGGTGGTACGAAAATCCCCGATTTCATCTAGACTTTTCAGGCAATTTTCGTACCACCCGACAAAAATGGAACGAAATTCGTATTTTTAGACCAAATGGTAGCTAATGTTCATAATATGACCCGAAACACAATTATAAATTTAGGAGAAAAATGGTTTTTAATTATAAAATTATTTGAGAACTCTATTTTATTAAATGTTATTATTATATTCGTTTTATAGTTTTACAATATAACGAAGATAATAATAACATATAATAAAATAGAGTTGTCAAATAAAGTAATAATTACATATTAATTTTGCAACTCAATTTTGTTATATGTTATTATTACTTTCGTTATTTAGTAAAACTACAAAACGAAGATAATAATAACATATATTCATTTTATCTTCATTTTAAAGTTTGACTACATAATGAAGATAATAATAACATAAAATAAAATAGAGTTGTCATATAAATATGTAATTATTACTTTATTTGACAACTCTATTTTACTATATGATACTATTATCTTCGTCATGTAATTGTACTATATAACGAAGATAATAGAAACATATAATAAAATAGAGTTGTTTAATCAAGTAATAATTACATATTTATTTGACAACTCTATTTTGTTATATATTGTTATTATCCTTATTTTATAGTTTTAGTTCATAACGAAGATCATAATAACATATAATAAAATAGAGTTGTCAAATCAATATGTAATTATTTGTTTATCTGACAACTCAATTTTGTTCTATGTTATTATTATCACCGTTTTATTCTTATATGTTTTTATTATTTTTGTTTTGTAATTGTACTATATAACGAAAATAATAATAACATATAACAAAATAGAGTTATAACTTAAATACAAAACGAAGATAATTATAATATGTAATAAAATAGTGTTGTCAAATAAATATTTAAGTATTACATTATTTGAAAACTCTATTTTATTTAATGTTATGATTATCTTCGTTTTATGGTTTTATTTATAAAAAAGATAATAATAACATATAATAAAATAGAGTTGTCAAATAAATATGTAACTATTAATTAATTTGATAATTCTATTTTATCATATGTTATTATTATCTTCCTTTTAAAGATTGAGTGCATCACAAATATAGTAAAAACATATAATAAAATAGAGTTGTCAAATAAATAGGTAATTATTACTTTATTTAACAACTC